>JAREIS010000469.1:0-270607 GCA_030060385.1 Muscicapa striata striata | reverse complement strand
CCCCTTGTTCGTGCCTCGCGAGGTTCTGATTGGCTCCTGCCCGAAGCTCCGCCCCCTGTGCGGGAGCGGGATCCGTGAGGGAGCGGGGGGCGGCTGAGTCGGCGGGATGGGTGTGGGCGGCTGTGCGTGCGTGTATGCATGTAAATACACCTACCTACACCCGTAGAGGTGCACGTACTTACCTGTGTGGGAGTATATGTACCACCTTTATAGCTGTATAACCCTGTACGTATACTTCAGTCTGCTACATATATACATACATACATACATGCATATATATATAAATGCACACACCCCTATACATATATACAATTATATATACACATCTACAGTGTATACAGTATATATAGGTGTATGTATAGAGTGTACAGACCTACATGTAGGTGTATATATAAGGCTGTAAATTGTATATATGTACACACACGTAGTTATGCATCTGAGGGAGGAGAGAGTTGGTATCAATAAATGAATGAGGGGGTTTGTTGTATTACACATACAAGTATGCATATGTAGAACAGAGTATCTTACGAGTATGTTGTGCACACCCACCCGGAGTTTTCAATACATGTATAGGAATGTGTAGGCACATCTCCAGGCACATCTCCAGGCACAGCAGCACGTTCCCCCGCCCTAGCACCGCGTTTTTTGCGAGCCTCCCCCAAAAGGACAAGGCGCAAAGGGCCGTGACTCAGCTGCTGGGCTGGGTGGTGTCAGCGAGTGTTTGGCACAGATAAGACCCCCCTCAACATACTCCCTTTATTCCGGGCTTTTTGTTTGCTTTTGTCCTGACACACAAAACAAAAACTCCTCCGGGGACTGCAGCGCCGAGGCAAGTGTGAGAGGGAGAGCGGTGATGACGGAGGAGAGGTGTGCCAAAGTAAGTGACCGAGCCAGTCTCCAGGGCTCCTGGATGGAAAACACGGGATGGGAGCTCTGCCCATGTGCATATGCTGGGACCCACCAATGAACTCTGCAAGAAGCTTGCAGGAGTTGCTACCATTGCTTCTCACAGCTCCCTGGGTATTTCTCACCTGCCCTGTTAAGTAGGTGTCCACAGATAAATGGTGCGTGGGCAGTCACGCCTCCGAATTTTCTCCAGCCACGCTGGATGAGCTGTACCGGTTGAGACCACGTGGTCACCATTTGTTCTATTCAGTTCTGATACCCTGTGCCTTTAGTGATAGTACTTACTATATTGCACCTCTGCACAAAGAATTTATCAATGTGCACTTTCAGTTTGGGGTAGTATTTTGTGTCTTGGAAGAGGCAAGGAAGAAGCTTTAGTGGGATACGAGACCTTTATGAGCATGAATTGCATTTATTCTGAGATCTTTAATGCTTATTATGAGCTTTCTAATTGCTTTATCCAATTTAAAGTATCCCCCTACAGTCAGACTGTTTACTTGACAAGCTGTTTCCTTAAATAAGACATATCAAGTGCTTGATGCATTTCTTTTGTTACAAAGTTCAAAACATACTTACTGGAGTCACCTGTACACTCCTGCAAGAGTTAATTTACAGCATTAACAATTAGTAGTACTGCTATAATTTTTGAAGGTAAATTTCAAAATCATTCTTCCAATATTGACCTTGTTAGGAATTAGAGGTTTTTTAATATATCTGTGAAGCTCTAAAAGTAGCTGGATGTGAATATCAAAGTGGGAAAATAAACTGTATAAGGTAATCTTAGCTAAAGATACAACTAGGATAATAAAATTAGGAAATTAGGTACAGGCAAAACATTTTTTATCTTGAATTTGTGTGCATATATTGTGCAGGTCTTCTAGCAAAACTGTCTGAATTTTTACCTTGGAACACTGGAACGATAAAGCTCTTTTTATCTCAAACAGGGTCTGTTGTGCATTGCCCTGGAAAATTATCAGTGTTGTGCAAGTTGCCAATAACATTTAGTGTTTTATAGTAGCGTCTTTCTAAGTGAATCTGCATGGGGAGTGATTACATACTGCAGCGTGGTGTTCTGACGTTTACATTTTAAAACCATTTCTGAAAATGAAGCCTGAAAACATCCCTATCAATTGTTTCCAAGGTCTCTCTAATTTCCATGTCAGCTGTGGCCTGTGTTAGTTCCTCCACTGACCATCAAAACTGTTAAGAGAATTGCTTGGAAAAAGCAGATGTTGCTCTTTGGGTGCAGCTTGCAACGACAGGTGTCTGTGAACAGGACAAAAGTAGGTCCACCAGGAAGCCATTTCTTGCTTCTGAAAAAGTGTGACTTGTTCAAAGTCACTGTCACAAAAGGACTGGGATTGCCAGTGAGGATGTGGTCAATGTGCAGTGGCAGGGCAGCATCTACACTGCTTTTGCAGTGGAGGACAGAGGCTGCCATGGTGTAAGGCCTGATGGTGCCAAGCTAGCCCACCAAAATCTGGCAGCAGATCTGAGGTGGCAGGACAGAGTAGGTTCAAGCAGAGTCTGCACCACACATCATGCTGCCACAAAGCTTCTCATCTGCTGCCACCAGAGCAGCTGCAGTGCTGTTAACCAGATTTATTGTGTCATTAGAATGCCGTAAGTACTTTGAGCTGGAAATACTTTTAAGTTCTTTTGTACATATAAAAATAAACCCAAGTTATATCAGGTGATCAAAGCAGCTGTTAAAGCTGGTTTACCCACAGCATGACCCACTGCAGCCATTTTCACTGTTCCCTGCAGGTGGAGCAGTATGTTGGTGAAATTAAAGGTGGCTTGAGACCAACCATGAAACTCACAATCATAGGCATGGTCCACTCCAAACCCAAGAGGTAGGTGAAAGGACTGCTGGGGGCTTCACCCTGTTACATGCTCCTACCTGTCTTCTAAATTCAGACACTTTCGTAGAGGTATGTGCTCTTTGAAGGAAAAAAGTCAAACAGATTAACAGTTTATGGCATTATTTAATTTTCCTGCACTCAGACTAAGATTAAAAGGTCAGGGAGGAGTTCACTGTTTGGCCTTTTTGACTGCCCTGACAAGATTTTCTACTCCTTGCCCAGTGAACTGGAGGGAAATGCCTCCAGTGGCATTTCTCCTCCAGGAAGAGGTGCAATTCTCATCTGATTCAATTCCTGAATTTTGGTTGTCTGTGGGGGGTTGGAATCAACACCATTTAAAAACCAGTTTTGGCACAGGAGGTAGAGGTTCATTGCTTTCTTTTATCTGGGTAACAGCAACTATGATCATTGCACTTTTTTGCACCTACAGCTATCAACTCCACTGCTTCCACTAATGAAGAACATGCCATAACCTCTTTTAGGACACAAATGACAACCCTTCAGTGATGTTGAAGGGTTTGATTTCAGTCAAGATAGAGGGAAAGCAACATCAGAAATCACAAGCATTCTACTGGACACAGGGGCAGGAAACAAAGACCAGCTGGGTCTCATCATTTTCTCCAGCTTCTAAGCCTGTAGAAGTCCTATGTTTCAGTCTGACATGAAACCAACAGCTGTCTCTAGTCTCTATAAGCATCTGCCATGTTCACTATGTCCTTTGACATTTCTGAAAGTTCCAGTCATTTAATAGATTTTTTTCAGCTTTTCAGTGACCCTGCTCTGTGATCCTGTGGATGCCAACAAAGACGTTGGGCTGTTATTTACAGTTAACTTCAGTGAGAAATCCATCACCCGAAATGCACGAATTGCTGGGAAATGGGGAAGAGAAGAGAAGACTATTCCCTACTTTCCATTTACAGCAGGCGACACGTTCAAGGTGATTTTTCAGGCACTATGAATAGGGTAGAGAAAAGGAGGGGAGAAAAGCTGAAGACTATGTTTATGACCACAAACAGCCAGCCTCTGACACTGGCAGGTTAACTAGACTAGTACAGCACAGACAGCAACAGTTCAAGCCCTGATGGGAAAGATGCATCCCTTTCTCTAATCATGGTGAGAGTACCCACTGGAGCTTGGCAGTATCATCTCAGAAGAGGGTAGGTTATTTATTAGCGGCATTTCAAAAGAGCTGGTAGACTTTGTGCTATGCTATCCCCATAACATTTAGTTCTAAGTCCATGCTGTTGAAATCAGGCCTGCTGCTGATCTCTAACACCCTTCCCTGTCCTTTTCCACTGCAGATGGAGCTCTTATGTGAACACCAGCAAATACGAGTGTTGCTTGATGGACGGCAGCTCTGTGACTTCACTCACCGCATTCAGCCTCTGAACCTGGTGAAAGCTTTGCGGATCTCAGGGGATATCAAGCTTACCAAAGTGGCTTGAAAAAAAGGAGACCACAATATCAACAGAGGACAGAGGAAAATGTACTTTCTCTTGTCTCAGACATGTTTTGTCATTTTCCCTGGCTGATTCTGGAGAATGGGAACTGTATCTTTTTAATTCACTGATGTGTTTGAGATGCACACTTTCTTTTCCCCATATACACTCATAACAATTGCAGAGCTATGGCTGGTCTGGATAAATCTCAAAGCCTTTGCTGAGATACACTTCTGGCCTCCCAAACTGCAAGACTTATGATGTTGTGCAGTATCTCACATCCTTATGGCTTCTTACCCCCTCAGGCATGCCAGGTGGCAGAGCTCACTTCTCTGTGGTGGGGGGCAGTTGTTAGCCTTGTGACTAGAACTGGGCATTATGAAGGTGATGGGTCTGAGAAAATAGAAGCAGGAGATTTTCTTATAAATGAATAAGGGAGTCTGATGGGCCCCAGCAAGGCCCATGTTATCAGGAGAGAATTGCTTTTTCTAGAAGCTCTGCTGTGTTCCCCAGCAGAGAGCAATAAATGCCTTACTTGACTTACCCTGTCTCTTCCAGGCAGTTTTTTCCAGAATTGAAGGGTTTTTGAGCTGTGGATTTCCCAGTCTTCTTTGGACCAGCCCTAGGAAATGGTATCTGTAGCTGAAACTGCACTGCCCATTCTTGTTCTTGTGTCTAATTAAAACTGCAGCTTTGCTGTCAAACTTTTTTATGAGCTTTCTTAAATATTTGAATGCATGTAAGTGTTGTGTTATTATTTCATTGCTGTAGCTTTTGAGGAAAATCCTAAATTCATGGCTATTTAAATAAATAAATAAACAAACATGTATCATATTCTGCCTTTGGTGATGAAGGGACTTATTTTCAGTACCTAACTCAGAGAACAAAACATCTGTACAGAAATGAATCTGTAGATAGAGGGTTATCAAATTCCCCTATGACTTCAGGGAAGATATAGAGCATGCTGCTTTTTGAAGGCTCTGCAGAATCTGGCTGTCAGATACAGGTACTCAGATAAAACAAGGAATTTTTATGAAAAGAGTGTATCAGCAGGTTGATCAGGTGTTTGAATAATATCCTACATTCCATTTTACCCTCTGGTGTCTCAGTTTACATATAAATCTAAAACCACAGTATATGAAACCATTCTTTTTCATATACTCAAACTGCCCTCTGAGAAAAAATCACATCTTTAAAAAGCATGGGATATTCAAATACACTGGTTTGGGGTTTTTTTTTTAGTATTTAATGATATCAAAGACAAGCGTAGTAGACAAAAAAAATGGAAAAAACAATGACTTAAGAGAGAAAAAGCAATAGTGAGGACTGCTACTATAGTTCTCTGTCCAAACAGTGCTCCAACATAAATGGACTTACAGTAATAATCAGAAGAAAAAGTCTTAGTTTTATGGCTGAGGGATTTTTTTCCAATATATTCAGCACCAGAAATTATCTGGAAGTTCCACTGGTCTGATTTGATATTCAGGATCCTGTTCTGATGTGGAACATTACCAGCATAAGAGTAACCTATATGGTGGACAAAAGCAAGACCTTTTGCTCTTTTCCAGTCTAACAGAGAACTAAATAGTAGAACAAATGGATGGACAGACAGACCCCTTGCTTGTTTTGCAATGCATATTACCCTGGCAGCTGGGTTGTGGCTTAGAGCAAGATTCATGTGGTATACCAAGAAAGGCAGCCTCAGACACCAGCACCTTTCATGACTTAGATGTTTCAGTCTTTACTAAGTTTATGAGCCCCTTTATAAAGGGGAAAGGAGCAAAACAATTCTGCTTTAAGATAAAGCACAACCTGGATGTATCAGACACAGACTGAATACCTGAACAAAAGATCCTTTTCTTCCATCTTGGAATATCTTGTTGTTTCTTTGTAAAGCTCCATTTATCTGTATCCACCTGTTTTGGCCATGGTTAGATGGTAAATTCAAGGTGGGGGAATTATTCTGGATCTACACGATTTGGTCTGCATGGTCTGCCAAGAACTGGTAGGTGTTATGGTAATTCAAATAATGAAAATGGACTATCAAGGGAAAAACAACACTCCCAGACAATGAAAGCAGGAACTTGGTCATAACTGTGCTTTGTCATTTGGCATGGAGTCCACATTACTCATGTCAGTGGTTTGATTGCCTCAATCCACTGTACTCGCTCTGCCTTGGAGCTAGCCTGGATGTAATAATGAATGTCATTCTTGGTGATGATTTTGAAAAGGTTGCCTTGCACATTGCCCTTCACTCCTGCAGAGAAAAAAAAACCCGACAGATCAGGAGGGTGCACAGAGAAAATCTTTCTGGCAGATATGAAGCTTCATAGGGAAGAATTTGAATTTTGTGAATTAGGGAATTAAATCTTTCCTTTTTATTATGGATAAGACATCTAAAGCTTTTGTGTCTTTGATTTCCTTCTTCAAAACCCATGGAAGTGTTGAAGGCCAAGTTGGATAGGGCTTTGAGCAAACAGGTTAAGTGGAAGCTGACCCTGTCTATGTCAGGGAGGTTGGAACTAGGTGATCTTTGGGGTTCCTTCCAACCCAAACCATTTGTTGATTCTGTAATTCTAAGTACATATAGTCTAGACATTCCTGCCATAGATTGTATGAACTACTGTGCACTCTACAACATATCTAAAATAGTCTCTATTTGGATGGAGACTATTACTTGAATTATACTGCAATGATGAACCCCTATCAGTTTGCACAGCAGATTGGATTTTTCTCCTGTCCATAGCTGGGTTCCTCTTAGCAAGAAGCTCTATTGTTCATCACGTCCCCCTGTCCCCAGACCAAAGCTTTTTCACACCTTCTCTTTAGAAAGATGTTCTGTGTTTGATATCTACACATTGTGCTTACTGTCATAAAATAAATTGCTTTAATAGCAGAAACACTCATCTGTGAGGCTGAGGTTCTAGACAAATGCCTAAGTCTATGCTTCAGCAGAACTGGATTTTTATTGCTGTATTTATGCCTTCCCTACATTTGGGTTCTAGGAGGTCAGAAAGGAAAAGGTAATAGCATAATTTGAGAGGACACAGAAATGGATGGCATCAGAGGATGCCTCAACACTTTGAGTTAAATAATACCCAAAGGAACGTGTTTTCTATTTGTCTGTTAACTCTGGGATATTAATCAGCCTTAGGACTGTGTCAGAGGTCATATGACTAAGAAAAGCCTATATAAAGAGAACACCTAAGATATGTGGAAATAACACTAACAAAAGTCCTCTTTGGTGTGGACAACCCAGCAGAACAGGGATTTGTGACATGCCTCTTCCCTCACTTACTAAGGGAAGTGGAAAGTCTGCCCACTTATGCATACAAGCAACCATATATACAAACCCACCCCCAAAGTCTGTATTTCTAGAGCATAAATATAAATGTATGAAAGTTTAGAGGCTTGTGCCCACCTGCTGGGACTCCGTTGTCCTCCAGAGCTGAGACAAGACACCCACGAAGAGAGAATCCACCTACTGGTTTGTTGTCTTCCTGCAAAGAAAAAGGAAACAAGGCATAGCTCAAAACTATCCTTTCTCAGAGTATATGCATTACTTCTATGAAGTTGGAGACATAATGCTGGTTTTTCCAGGCATGAAACATCTATGTCACAAGAGAAATCAATTAGAACATGTAATTAAATTCATTGCAATATTTTTTCTGTCCCAGATGTTTCTCTGATGCAGCTGGGCATGGTGTAGATCAGTTAAAAGCACAAGGGTAGGCAATCACACTTCAAATGTATGTATGGTTTTATCAATAGCAACAAATTGAAATGTATATATTTCTGTAAGTATTTAGCTTGCTGCTTTTCACTGAGACTATATGGGAAAAATCTGGCTCTTTTCCTTAGTTGGCTGGCACTCTTGTTTCTTGCTTTCAGGTTCTGCAGTTTCAGCTCACAGCCTTACAAGGATAAGTTACAGTGAAAAAAAAACCATGAAGGAACTGGAAACAAAAAATGAACTGGCTCCATAAGCTCTTTTCACTGGTATATTGTTTCTATTCTGTTTAAAAGTCACATAAAGCATTTCTATACATGTTCTTTTTGCAATCCTGTTTGGCTTTGTGGTACCCTAAGTATCTGAATTGCTCACATTGATTATTATATTCATGAACATAAATTCTACTTTTCATGAGAAGGTTTAAAACTGAGTAGTAGAAATTCCTATAAATACCTTGGCATTGAGAAGACCTATTCAATGCTGGAATAAGGATGTAAAAAATCCCAGTACCAGTATGACCCTCAAATGGGGGGATTTCAGCCCAGAAGGACCACAACCCAGGAAGAAACCCTGCAGGACCACAGTTCCAGACTGTTAGGGTACAGCAAGAGACCAATACCAAGAAGACTGCTGCCACTCGGCTAAGGGAAAGGAATCTCACTGGGAAAAACTACAGAAGATGCAGGGATACAAAATCCTACAAGAACAACCTCTTAGGGTAAGGACAGAGAGGTCTAATTCCTGGAAACGGATAGAGGAGCCCAGAGTGATAGAAACATTTACAGCGTAATTGTATCTTCATTTTAATGTTTATGTCTCTAAAAGGATTTCTGGGGATGGTAACTTCCCACTCACGTACCTTGGTGGGATCATAGTAGTGCAAAAAAGCAGGATCAGCTCTCAAAACAAATTTTCTCACCTTCCAGTTTTTCCTCTTGTGCCCCTGGAAAATGGAAGAATTAAAATTACTACCTCCTGAAATGACCATTTTCCTACAGGCTGTAGGGGAGACATTAATAGATACCAAAAAAAGCGGATTTGGACCCAACAGAGAAAAATATTTCCTTGGTAATTCCCATGCCCTTCTCCTTATCTTTCTTTATATGTTGACAATTCCTTTGTCTCTTCCTTCCCTGTGCTGAGACCTAAGAAAGCACAGAGACAGGAACAAATGGTTATATCCCTCATTCCCACTTTTTATTTCAGATTAAATATGGGTTTCAGATTAAAACCCCATGCTGTGTGTGCTCCAAAGGGGTTATGTCAGGTCCTTTTGCAGCTCTTTACTCTTTCACCACAGCCTCTAAATGCCAGCCACAGGTTTGCACAGAATCACAAACGGGATGGGATTGCTGTGGAACTCGTCTCGAGCTGCTTTAGTTCCCAGCATCACTCTCATTACATGGTTGGGAAGATGCCAGCAGCTCACCTCCTCCACAGCAGCCACAGAACTCAGTGTTACAATGCACTTTGGAACTTTTTTGACCAAGCAGAAAAAGCAAAAGCATATTGACAGTAGTTCTATCCAACCACTATAAGTACACGTACCTTTGGTTAAACAATGCTTCCTTATTTCAAATACAATACCTGCTTGTAAGCCTTACAATACAATGCACAGAGCTCCATTATTAAGCTTAGACCTTCCTAATATCTTGCTAGATAAACTTTTCTGCAGCTCAGGGAGTTATTCTAGCCAAGTGTTAATACACAGACTATTGTTCTATTTGTCCTTGCTTTCTACATCTCATAGAACTTTTTTGCTGACAAATCTTATGACTACTGCTTAGCTCTAATTGCAGTTCTGCTGTTTCTGAGGTCTGCTTTTTAGCAGCTTTCCCAAAACGTTCTGGTTTTAAGGATTCCCACACCCTTTTACTGCTGCCAGGCTTGTGCCAAGCCCTATGAGCATTCCCTCTCCTGGAGGTTTGGTGCTGGGGCTCAGCGCCAGCCCAGGGCTGGGGCTGCTGCGGGCTGTCCCTGGCTGTTGCTGACCATGGGCAGAACCTCCTGGGCAGCTCTCGTGTCCTGTGGTGATGAGGGGTTGCCCTGCCAGCCTGTGGGGATCCCACAGCACCCTGCCAACCCTCATGGCACCCTGGCAGCTGGAGGAGGGAGGGTTGGGAAGCATCTGGTGATCCAGTTTGCACAACACTGAAGTTGGGGCTCTGGGTGCAAGGCTTCAGAGTAAGAGTGTGGCCACACAGTGCAGGTAGGGTTCCATTTGCAGGTGGCTGTGTTATGCTTTGAAAGACTGATTGACTCTCATCTTGTTCACAGCAAGCACTTGGAAACTATGTCTTGCAGACCAAGGGTCAGGTCTTGGAAACAGTTATCGCTAACAGGTACTTGTGCCCCAAAAAATATGTTTCACCACCACTGAAATACCCATGTGTACATGAGTGACTGCCCACAGGTAAATGGCCACTTCATACAAAGGTCAAGCTACTCAGCTTTGAAATTTGTCTGTGGCCAGCAAAACATCAATCACTGCTCACACTACCTGGATGGGATAGGTGAAACCAAATTTTTGGAAGTGAATGTTAACACCTATGGTAGGATTTGGAGTTTGTGGTACTTCTGCTTTTGATGCTGTTTTGTACCCTTTAGTATATGCTCAGTATGTACAGAATATACAATTAATCCTGCCTGAGCAAGTTCCACAGTTCACTTCTTTAGAACTGGGTACTCTTAACTGCAAGCCTCAAGTGCTGACAGGCAAGTTAGTTCTGCTGGGCATATCTGTCCAGCCATCATTGTGTAAGTCACATTTACTCTCATTTACTCACACTTGCTCTTAGGAACCCTAAGAGCTGTACGTTTTCTTGTTTCCCGGGGCAGGTTCCAAGACTGTGCTTACCTGTTTCACTAAGAATCCTTGCTTCACAATTGTGCCGCTTAATTCTGAGATGTTAAAATGCACCTCTTCCTTGGAACTGGTGTTTTTCTTACTGCTTTCAGCCTGCAAATAGGGAAAAGACAGTTCCACTTTTTAATCTAAACAGACTTTAAGCACAAAATCCTGCATTTTACTTTCCATTTTATTTTCCTGAGCTGTTTTTAGCTTATATTTCCTGAGTAAATTCTACTCCGTACTGTGCTGCTCAGCCTTGTAGGACCAAGATTTGCAGGCAACAAATTACAGCTGTAAATCTGTACATGCTGTGTACATGTGTACGTGCTGTGGCCTTGAGCTGTAGCACAACAACAGCACTGCCTCCAAAACATGCAGACACAGCACTACACTCCAGGGACACACCTCTTTTAATGCCTAATTATGTAATTTGTAGATCCCTCCATATCCATGTAGCTATTTGGCTCCAGCAAAAGCACCAGTGTTAGTGCTACTAAAAGACTGGAGCTGCTCCTCCTGCGTTTACTTTCTCAGCCTGCACATTTGCCTTTGGTTCATGCTGTGCACCTCCACCCCAGAAGAAGTGACGAGGGCCGGAGGAGGCACCTCTTGGCAGCTGCACCACTCACAAACATGTACAGTGCGGTGGAGTCGTCCAGGAACTTCTCGGAGGGGTCGCTGGAGCGCGTGGCCTCGGTGCTGCGCACTCCCACGGGCCGGATGAAGTTCTCATCCATCAGCATGGACGCCAAGGTGACGGCCTCGAACCGCGACACAGCAAAGCTGTTGGAGATGAGCCAGTCCACCAGGGCAGAACCTGCAGGAAGAAAGGCAGCTCTCATACCACGTGTGCTCTTCTGAGGAAAGGCAGATGGTCTCCTGCCACACAGGTTTTCACTTGCTGAAACATTCTGGCGCCATCCCAAAGATTGTCAGAGGAGTGCAAAGTTGACCAAAAGTGCAGGGTTCTAAGTGTTCTTCCATACATCCAAAGAGCAAGAGAGAAAGGTGTTGGAGAGCTTGGCTGCACTGCCAGGTTCCACTGGGCCAGGGCTTATCCCCCTATGAAGGCAGCAGAGTAGCTCCCTTGTCCCTGCAATGTGACATATCAGATGGGAGGTGGCTCTTTGCCTGCAGTAGGTGTACCTGTGAAGGTCTCTTTATATCTGTTGCCTTGATCCAAGTTGCGGGTCAGCTTAATTCCAGTACTGCTGTCATACATTCTCTCCACTATGTTGCTGCAAAGGAGAGCACAGCACAGCATCAGCAGATGAGAGAGGCAGGCAGAAATAGCTGCATACTTCTGTCAGTGCCTGGGATGTCCTCATGATTATGCACATGAAGATGGGAAGTATTCCCAGGTACTCCCCCAGAAGCACTGTTCTAAGTACATTCCAAGAAAACTTTATTCTCCCAAAAGCATCACTAAACAAGATGCCTCACAAAGTATCTTTCAATTTAAAGCACTGCAAACTGATGTATAGTCAGCCTGATTTACCTGCTCAACACAAATCAAATTAACATAATTTTCCTGTTTCTAAATCAGTCTCTATTTCCTCTTATTTAAGATGATGCACCCTAAAAATCCTAGTCTAGATTCCAGATATGATCTTTGAAAACAGCAACAGGGCACAAAGTCACCACTTGGTGTTCCCTGATGTTACTTCTTTTAAGGTAATGCACCTCCTCAGTGAGAACATTTGCAGCTGACTAGGTAGGTATTCAATGCAGCAGTGAAGTGCCAGTGCAGAACCCACATACTCCCAAAAAGATGATGGTCAGGAAAAAGTGCACTCCCTGGCTAAAGTATGTGCAAACCTAGGACAGGAGAGCCAGTTTAGAGGTTTCTGGCCACGCAGGAGCAGATCTGTGCAGAAAAGAGCTTCCCTTGACCCTCCCCATCCATCAACTCAGGCGCTTTGCAAACTACAGCAATGAGAGAAGGAGAAGTCATACACACTTACTGGAGGCTGATATTTTCTAGCAGTTTGAAAGAGTTCTTCATTTTGTGAAGTTCTTGTACCTGTACTGGATGACCAGCATGAATAGCTCCAGTGATGTCCAAGGCCCAAGAGTCACGTTCCTCCCTGGAGCAACATTCAAGGAAATAGTCTGTATTGGTTTTTGTCTTTAGTTTGATGAGTAGCTGTGGAGAAAGAAGGACAAAGCAATAACATCATTTAGCTATTTCATTCCTCTTTCATTTTGCTTTTTTTAGCACTGGCTGAGTGCTAAATAAAGTGACACAAATAAGTCTGACAGTGCATCCCACCCGAGCAGTTCAGACTGATTCTTGTTCAGAATGATGGTGGGCACAAATCTGGGTTCTTTTTGGTGGTTTGTTTGTTTGTTGGTTTTGGTTTTTTTGGCTCTTCTATCCCACTCAAATCCCTGGGTTTTCAGTTATAAATACGGTTTACATGCATGGAGCTCCGGTACTTAGAAGAGAGCAGACCCCCACAGATACCCCACACAGAGGAAATCTGCATTGCTGCTACCTGTAGGAGAGCAGAGAAACAAAGGAGGCATGTTTTCTTCAGTAAACTTTCTACAGCAGCAGTATCCCATTGTGAAGGAGAAAGGAGTCTGATCTGGCTGCCTGGGAGCACCCCATGGATAGCCAGGCTTTAAGACAGCTATGACAGATGATATTCCCCTTTTCCCCCATCCTCCTCAGATTTTATTAGGTTGTTCGTGTCCTCTCTCCACACACTGTTGGGCTGATGCATTTACATTTTTCTTCTCACCGTGTGTACAGGAGTAGTGGTTGGGGTTGTTTTTTTGTTAGTAGCTGACTCACATTTGGGCACAGAGAGGAGCAAAGACACAATGAGGATGTTCAGTGCTCGTCCTGGTTACACTGCTAGTGGCAGCTTGCTTTTGGCTGGGCCTAATTCTGGAAGCACCCCAGTGGAATGGCTGCAGTAATCAAAGAAGCCAGGAGGAGAGGAAAAGATAGGAAGAAGTTAGAAAATGAGTGACATAGAGAAGAGATATATTTTTCCAGTCATACCGGTCTGTTCTCATATTCCAGGCATGGACAAGTAATAGTGCAGCCATCCAAAAGGATCCTGCCCTTTGGAGAAGGCTCCTTCTTTCCTCCTTCAATTTTGTAATACAGCAGCTTATCCTGAAGCAGAACAAACCATCTCACCTTCCAGTTACGAACAACATGTCCCTGGAGGGGAAGAAATCCACAGAGCTGATATTAACACAAGCACTGAGAAAGGACCACATTTTTCTTGGCTTCTTGTATGAAAAGAAGCACAAGAAGTCATCATGAGTCCTGTTCTCCCTGTAATGCCAGCCACAGGTTTGCACAGAATCACAAACGGGATGGGGCTGCTGTGGAACTCATCTTGAGCTGCTTTATTTCCCAGCATCACTCTCATTACATGGTTGGGACAGTGGGAAGATGCCAGCAGCTCACCTCCTCCACAGCAGCCACAGAACTCGGTGTTACAATGCACTTTGGAACTTTTTTGACCAAGCAGAAAAAGCAAAAGCATATTGACAGTAGTTCTATCCAACCACTATAAGTACACGTACCTTTGGTTAAACAATGCTTCCTTATTTCAAATACAATACCTGCTTGTAAGCCTTACAATACAATGCACAGAGCTCCATTATTAAGCTTAGACCTTCCTAATATCTTGCTAGATAAACTTTTCTGCAGCTCAGGGAGTTATTCTAGCCAAGTGTTAATACACAGACCATTGTTCTATTTGTCCTTGCTTTCTACATCTCATAGAACTTTTTTGCTGACAATCTTATGACTACTGCTTAGCTCTAATTGCAGTTCTGCTGTTTCTGAGGTCTGCTTTTTAGCAGCTTTCCCAAAACGTTCTGATTTTAAGGATTCTCGCATCTCTGAAATATACATTTTAAGTAACAAAATAGCACAGCTCCATCACTACAAAACCATAGAGGAATAGAAAAGTGCTGCGGTCTTTCTTCAGTCAGGAGAACTTCTTTGCTGGCAAGAATTGTTTCTTGTAAAAGCTCACATGAATTATCCCAAAGAGCTGATGTAGGTGCACACCTATCTGCTGACAGCACTGGCAGCAACAGGGCTAAATCCAAAATGTGTGAGGGTTCTTGGCAACCAGCTCCTCCTCTCTGGTGACTCTGGGTGGTGCCTTTTTCTCTTTCATTTTGATGTGGCTCTAGGTGCCAAGTGGTTTTGCAAGCGCTTTACTGGGTGAATTGGCTTTTCCTTACATCTCCCACTTACTGCTAAAGAGAAATTAATTTCAATCCCACCTGCCTCCAATCTCCTGGGCTAAAGCATTCCCTGTGCTCCTGTTTCCTGTAAAGGAAATATACATTTTAATGACAAAAGACTGAATAAAGACTGCTGTTGAATGCCTCATGGATTATATAACACAGACAAATCCTCCTATTTTTCCTCTGTAAACAGCCCCCAGCTGTCTTTAGTCTGGTTAAAGGACAGCAAAGCCGGTGAGGGCTGGCACTGGCAGGCTCAGTCCTGTCTGATGGTGTCTGGTCCAGCTTTGCTGTGCAAGAAGCTGACTTGTGTTTCTACAGGGGATGGAACGTTACAGCCAGCAGGCAAAGCAGGGGTAAAGGAAACTCTGACACCTGGGATAGGGTGGGCATGGCTAGAAGAGAGAAACATGTAAGGTCCAGTTGTAGCATGAATAAAAGCTCATTAGTTCTCTGTAAATAAAGGGGAAACCCAGCAATCTCCAAGTAAAGGTGGAGCAGCAGGTCTCTAAAATCCAGGGCACTACAGATCCTATGTCTTCTAGTCCATACTAAATACAATTTACCTCTCTTGTGTTTATTCTCTCCTTCCCTTTGCATTCCTCTTATTTTTTCACCTCTTGTAAAGTTACTTGGCCATTTTTCCTGTATGTTCTTTGCTATGGCTTTATTCTTTCCTTCTGGAAAATGTTCTCTTTTATCAGGAGGTTGCCTCACCCTTTTTTTATTTATCTTTGCCTGAATTCCACACATTGATTTTATATTTCTAATGCATTACAGTACATAATTCTGTCAATTATAATGCATTTAGATATCTCCTTGCTTCTGTTCTCTTCTTATGAAAGCTGTTTTCCTTACCTGACCCCATCCCTTTCTCCTTTCTTCTCTGTGGATCCCTGGTTCCCTTGTCCCTCAGTTTTCTTTAGTTGTCCACTTTGTATCTCCTTCCAGTCAAGCTGTGTATTTGGGGGATGTTGTACAGACTGTGGCAGTCACAGCTCTGTGTGTTACCCATAACATGTTCCTCACACACTTGGTGCCTTGGCTTCCCATTTGAAATCAGTAGTCACTTAAGAGCCAAAAAGTACAGCTGTAGCCCTGAGAGGAGACTGGGAGCTGGGAGTGCTCTGTCCTTGCTGCAGAAATCAGGATGGAGAATAGCCCCTTTTCCACAGAACTTCATATGGCCAGGAGCCCAGCCAGGAAAACTCCTGACCAGGATTACCTTCATGTTAGCACCACAAACACTGCCACGTACTGTAGAAAAGCATTTCCCTAGGCGTGGCAAAGCTTTGAACAAATCTCCCAATCACATTTTTTTCTAAGCAATCAAGGACCATATTAATCATTGAGACAGGGTACTTAATGCAGTTTATACCCCTTGCTAATTTGCCTCCTTGTGTTCCAGCAATGATTGACATGGTCCTACAGGGAGAAGTATTGGGAAGGTTGAAATCCTTCAGCTCTTTTCACCATATTTTGGCTATTATTTTTTTTAACAGCACTGCCTGAGGAGTATGGGAAAATGAAGTTGTTTCAAACGCACTTTTGAGTTTGCATTGCTCTAATCCCCTTCAAAAAGTATAATCTGTTCTCCATTCTCTCACATGCAATGGGGAACCCTGCACAGCCATGTCACTGAAGAAGGCACAAGCGACCTTAACCAGAACCTCTCCTGTCCCTCCATCCTCCCATGTCGCCCCCGCTGCTGCCGTGGGTGCGCGAGGTGCAGACATCTCGGCTTTCCAGCACCCGAGCAATGCCGATGGCTCATTCACCTTCCCCTACAGAAGGGCCAGCCCAGGGAAGCTTGCTGGGTAGTGAGCGCTGCAGGTCATGCAGCCCCGGCAGGCACCTGCACCCACCGAGGAGCTCCTTGGGCAGCAGCAGGCACCAGCCCCAGCGGCTCCCTTCCATCAGCCCCGGCTCGCTCCGGCCCCTGCTCCCGTGTCGGAGCAGAGCCGCCCCGAGGGTAGCGCAGCACTCACCCGTTTGACGAGGAAGCCCTCCTTCAGCACTCCAGCTTCTTCCTCCATCGTGGCCAGCAGGGAACAGAGCAGAGCCCCCGCAGAGAATTGCCTGAGCCCTGGCAGCCTGTCCCTCTGCACAAGATTTGTTTAAGAAAGCTCATTTTTCTATGCTCCCCTCCTCCAATGTGACGCACTCTCCCTACCCTGTTTTTTTTTCCACCCTCCCTACCAGTGAGACATTAGTTAAACAGGGAGCTGGCTCTGATATATTACCTGCCCTCAGGGAAGTAAAACAAAGGGATGTCTAAAAAGGATCTTGAAAGAATTTCACAGAATTTAGTAGAGAAAAAAACCACCACCAAGCGAGCTGGCCAATATATGCAGCTAGAAAATGGCAAATCAGGTGTTGCATGGGAGGGGGAAGCAGAATTTTAAAACCACATTCCTCAAAACTTCAGACTAAACAACTACCACCTAAAATTTCTCATCTAACAAACCCATCTCTCAGGAGTTCTACAGATCAGCACAACTTGTAAGTGTAACAGATAGGATATTATGATTATGAGGAGATTTTTACAAATCTTACAGTAACCTTTTTTGCTAAAGATTTATTTTCCTGAAGAAGATCCAAAGCATCTGAAAGTCCACTTTATTTTCAGTGACCCCTTGGTATATAAACCAAGATTCTCAACCTAATATCCTAAATCTACATAAGCAGGCTCTTAGTAAAGCAGCCTGATCCTTGAACACTGCAGTGACCTCTTGTACCTCCTGAATGCCTTGAAACAGAGTCCCTTTTGTGTCTAAATACAATCTTAGATGTTTATTGTATTTTTGAACTTTAGCCACCATGACAAATCTGTTTAATAGATTTGTCAAATCTTCTCCTGATGAAGTAAACCGGTATTAATATTTCAGAGTGCTGCTGTTCAGAAATAGCCTTTGCTGTACTGCCAGCATTCCATGACTCTCACTGAAGTTAAGGTGATATATGTGGGCAGAGCTATGGGCTGTGATAAGAAATACAAGGTAGACTATAGCAAATAAACGAAAGCACTCGTTGCTATGTAGAGTCCAGAGGTCAGTAAGACAGTTACTCCAATACCAAGGGGCACCAAGGAAAAGGAATAAACAAATAATTTCTTTATCTTTATACATTTTTTATAACTTTTAGCTAGAAATAGCAAGACACTGAAGAATTGAAATCAGCATTGTACTGGAGACAACCCAGAGAAGAGTCTTGCAGAGGCCATGAGAATACAGTGGGTGACTAAACACTGCTGGAAGTTAGAAAAGTTCATTCTGTGTAAAGAGAAAACATGCTGGCTGAGATTTCAAAAGCAGAAGTTACCTATGTAGCTCCTTCTGTACTCCTTTTGCCTCTTGGGAAAGGGCAGGCAGCTATGAGGCAACAGGCTCAGTAAGTCTTAGCCCACTATGTTTGTTCTTCAGTCCACCTAAAGTAAGTACAGTAACAGAACACTTGGAAAAGTACTTTTTGCTGCTGGTATGTAATATTTTAAAAGTAACCAATGGAAATTTTTGTAATTTTAAAAAATATAATTGTAGCCTTAAAATAAAGCAAAAATTAAACAATTTTTTTGTTAATAGAAAAATAATTTTCATATCTGTAATATTTTATATATATATATACACACAAATGTATATATTTGTAGATAAAAGCTCTATTCAGAAGCAAAATCTTGAAAAAAACCCACCCTGATAAAGTCAGCAGGAAAAAAAATTTCAGCTCACCATATTTTGTACATCAGAATTTCTGGAGGGGGAAAAAAAAGAAAACATGAGTCCAGGTTCACAAGAAACATTACTGCTGCATGCATTTCCTGGACATGCACTTTTTATATAACCAGCTTCAGGAATACAGTGTTCCACCATTTGGTATTTGAGGTTTGACTTCACATTGTTCAGCTTGTTACTGCAGGCAATTTCTTCAAGGTGCTATTTCATGCTAGGGAGGACAGGTAGAAGCTTGCAGGGGGCTCTCACTCAGACAGTGATCTCAGAATTGTTCCAAAAGCAGTCCTCACTGAAGATCTGACAAGCACCTTTTCTCCAGCATGCAGACCACCCACAACCCTGCAGACAGATCTTGGCAAAATTAACATAGCAACAAAGAATTCTATTGTCAAACTGCTGGTGAAAGGTGAAGCAAACCTTGCTTCAGCTGGTCATTATATAACAGGTTTCTTATCAACTACTTCTTATATAGAGCCTTCACTTCCTTCAATACCTTGACTCAAAAGTATTTCTCCAATACTTTGGATATTTATCACATACACGCCCCTTCCTTCCTGTCTCATTCTGTAGTTAATCAAGGCTGGAAAACTGCCCCTGTATTGCTCCCTAAGGCTGAGTAAACACAGAACTGTCAGGGTCAGGTAGTATAAAATGAGTCAGTAGATCTGAGCTGTTGTATTCATGTATGGACTGGGAATGCAAGTTCTGGCATTGAACTCTTCCGGTGGAAAAGGACATGCTTTGATCTGCATTAATTTAGGGAGCTCTACATCTTCTGAGGGTCTTAAAACTCACTCAAGAGTACCCATTTCCTTAGATCCATTTTAGAGTGCTTTCCACATCAGTATACTATTATAACAAAAAAAACCCCAAATAGTTGTGTGCTTGACATTTTCTTGCCTTCAAAGGGACTCCCAAATACTTTATATGCTATAGAATTTGGAATGGGATGGCCAGAAAGAGCTGCCTTCAAGACCACAGGATGCTACTCAGAGATAAAGAGGAGGGCAGAGCAGCCTCCACAGTTCTGAGTGCAGGCTGTGCTGTTTCAGCTGGCAGACCCTGCTGGTACCTCCCACTCAGTCCTTCAAGAAGTCTCACACAGCTGATTCAGGGAACCTGCCCAAAGGAAAACCCCATCCCATGCTCTGTGGTGCCCGGCGTGTATCATGTCACACACAGCTTTGGGACATTACAAATAACAGTTTTCAAAGCAGCTTCTTAAGACTTTGCTCTCCAGTGCAGCACTCCCATTAAATTAGTTCCTTTAGTGGATTAGGGATGAAACATGATGAAAACAAACGACAAAATAAAGCATGATGAAACATTTCTAGATAGAAGTGAAAGACAACAAGCATTCAATAGTATTCTCACATAACAACAATTTAAAAATTAACTGTAGAAAGGTGGAAATATTTGGAAACAGCTGTTTCTTGTCTACACTCTCAAAAATCAAAGTGCAGATTCTGCTCTGAAGAACAACACATAAGCCCCACTGCACCTAAAGAAAAAACCCATGGGCCAAAATCAGAGAGAAAAAGAGCAAGGATTTGTCACTATATTAAAAACCAGACAAATCATAACAGCCCCACAAGGCCACCACGTGGAGATGCTGGCCTTGTGACTACAATTGCACAAACAGCTCAGTAGCTATGAACAGCAGGAATGTGCTGCCTGCATTTAGCAATGTCAGAGACATTCACAAAAACCCCTTCTTTTAAGCACCTGGTAAGCAAAGGCAGTTCCCCAAATAGAAAAAGAGCCAGGTTGAGATACAAGGCATCAGCTCAGCAGCTCCTAAAGATCTTTAAGTGGTGCAGCTCAGCAAAGCCCCAGTACTCCCTCACCAACACCCATCTTAAACCTCCTCCTTCCCGCTTCTGCGATGCAAGAGAAGGATCCATCAGGTTGTCTTGTGCCTTTTATTTTTTCTTGGTCAAAATGCGCTCAAGAGAACAAATTGGGAGAGCCTGATTGTTTCTGCCAGGATGACAAGCAATTGGAACGCATCTATCTGAACCTGCTTTGCTGCCATCCTCACCATCTTAGTCATTTTTTTTAGGCATCAGAACCAATTCAGAATTTTACCCACCAGCACATTCCAGCTCTAATTAGAAAAGGTCTGGTAGCTACTAAAGGAATTTATCAAACTTCTAAGTTACTGACATAAACAATGCCCACCAATTAACACACCAAAACAGCTCTCACAGATTATACTAACTGTAATCCCTTCGTTGCACTCCTTCCTTCCTTGGAGCATGCCTGGCTCACTCGTCAGTCCTTTTTCCTTTACAGCATTATCATGGCATGGAGATAACATGGTGACAGTTTTAAAACATTTTGTTCTTTACTCTGAGTGTCCACTTATCGCGCTTAACAGAAGTCAAATCACTATTTTAGTGAATGGGCATAGTTGATAGGCTGTCATACACAGCTGCTAAAAAGACAATTTGAGAAAACGATTAAAAATATTTTTTTCTTCATTTTGCTAATTTGTGCATTCAAGTAAACATTCTGTAAAGACTGAAAGTTATGTACCTTTTTTGGCTTTGTTTTACTATCAGAGTTGACTACACATGAACTTCTCTGATAACCCAGCATGGACGAGCAATACATTGCAATATGTAAGCCCTTTTGAACGCCTTTTGTGGCAACACCACCTCCCAAGTATATAGTTTGTATCATGGCAATAATAAGAATGCCTCGTTAAGGCTCAAAGCCTCATTCTTCATGCATTTTCCCTCTAGCATCACAAAATATTAAGGAAAAAAATGAGCAGGATGGGACATGGCAATGAAAAAAGAATACCAACACATTTAGAAATCTAGCAAGTTGGAAAGGTTACTTAAAAAGCACAACTGTTTCCCCTCAATTCCCACTGACAAGGAAAACAGGATTTTAAAATTATTTTTTTAAACTCCTATTTAGAAATTACATCTTGTTTCTCTTCATAAGAGAAGACAAACAGGTTTTTTCTAGAGTATCTCAGTTCAGTGTAAATGTGATATAGGGTAGGCAGAACTGAAGGTTATATTGCAGTGAGCTCACAGACAGTGATACCCATTTTGAAGTATGTAAGTTCATTAAAGCTCCTGCTATATTCACCTATCACAGCAAAGTGCAACTATAAGTAGTTTTTAATTTATCAGCTATGTTTATTGGAATGGAAACAAGCTATTTTCAATGTTTTCAAGTTCTTGGTCCCTAAATACAGATGATAAACAAAGGAAATGCTAATTTAAACAAGTCTGCATCAACAAACTTGCAAGTAAAACATTAATGTAAAATGTTTTGTTCCACTCATTCTCAGCTTGATTTAAAGCTAACAAAAGAAAACACTTTCAATGTTAGAGGAGTCACCCATTGATCATACTGTTCCAGGTTTTACATTCACACCACTCAAGGGCATGTGACAGAAGAGGAGGAAAAAACCCAAAACCTTGCAGTTACATAGCCCAGAAATTTATTGAATATTTGCTCAAATACATTCTCTATAGAACTGTTCCACTTGCTTCGTTTTGCTGCTCCCAGGAAAGATCATGAACAGATGCACTGAGCTGTAATCACTAATTAGGAATTGTTATGTATGAAAGTGTTAAGTATGGGGCTGTAAACTCCATCTGGCCAGATCTCTGTCTTGAATTTGACTAGGCACCTTCCTTTCAAAGGGCTCAATTTGTGTAAGTTGCTGCACCAAATGTTATTTAGAAGAGCCTTTTATATTTTGGTCTTTTTAAAACAGGAAAAAACTTGAAATATTTGAAGTTTCCAATACTGGAATTATTTAGTCCAGAGTGTTTGCAATGGGGTTTTTAAGTTTTCATATGGTCTCTCTTCTAAGTTACAGAACATTTAGTCTTCTGTTTTGGCTTCCATTTCCTCAGCATCATCATCCCCATCCACTTCAGCATTTTCCCTCTCCAGTCTTTCCAACTGCCTTGCAAGCTCAGTCTCGTCTGTGTCAGTGACCACCTTAGGCTGAAAAAAACCAAACCAGAACACACGGCAAACTGTCAAAGAAAGGTCACATCATTTGTAGACTCTGATTCTACATAAAGAGCAAGAGATAAAATATGTTCTGAAGTCACACAACGAAATGCAGGAAAAATAGATTTTCTGGCCATTTGTTTATGTCAGGAACACAGAGGTTCTGATTTTTCTGTTTTTTAATAACTTTTTGCTAAGATCACTTCTAGCACTACTGATCTTGCTCTACTTTAGAAATATTACAAGGAAAAAAGTTCTATTTTAGAATGTAATTTGTTCTTACCTCCATCTGCACATTAAAGACTCCTCTCTTCTCCTCAATTTTTTCTTTTATTACAGCCATGGCTTGATTCAGAACAGACAGTCCTTCAGTTCTCTCCAGTGTTGTAGTAGTCATCACATAACGAGGAGGGGCTATCAGATTAATCTACCACATTGTAAAGATCAGGAAAAAAGGCAAACTCAGCAACAAAGCAAAACATACTATGCCTAGTTAGACCAAAGCACTAAAAGCATTAAATCCCATGTTTTCTTTTTTTATGATGCTTGAGTAAGTAAACTATTTCTTTTGTTACAAGAGACTATAATAAAAAGTAATTTTTAAAGGAAAGAATACTTCCAAGATTTTTCAAAAATACTTATTCAGTAGTTCACTTAAAATCCAAAAAGTTGTTGGGGAAGAAAAACTAGGCCTGGACACAGTAGTCATTCTACCAACACTCAAACAAAAGTGGAGCAAACTTTCCTTTTTTTACACAATCTTACACCTGAAAATAAAATGTATTGCTCCCTAGTTAAGACTGCATAAAGGAACAGTGGGCACATTCTGTGCCAATACTGGACTTCAACAAATTGAACAGAATAAATAAGTTTCCCAAACTTTGAAAAGCACTGCACAACCACAGGAAGGAGTGCCAGCACATAGCTGAAAGAAATGTTACAGCCCTGCTAGAGAAGCGTTGGAAATCAGTCCCATGACTTGATGGGGCAGAGCAATTGCATACTACTGGTCCCTGAGTGCATCAGAAAACTTTGCTTTTGACTGCATTATTAAGACTGACACTCACTTTGATGGGCATGTTCTCCGTGGAACAGTTCAAGCCAGCTCTCAAAGCTTCTTTTACTGCATCTATGCCTTCATAACCATAGCAGGCCACCTCAATATCTATGACAGAGAAATACAAATAATAAAATTTTACTGTTTCCAAGAGCTGCAAAATATTTAAAGTTTTTTAACTTAAGCTTTAATAAATGTTTTTAGCAACCAATGTTTATCCACAATGAGAGCCTCGAGAGCTCCCAAATCTGAGGAAATTATTACATTTGCTTGACTTGTAAGTTGAGGTAAGAGTGTTTAAAAATTCTTTAGACAGTGCAACATTTTACATTGTGCTTTGAAAAGCTGGGAGATACAAAATTATACACTCATATTCACTCACTTCTCATCCAATAAATACAACACCAACAATTCTGTACTTCAGATGGAGAGATGAAGATATAAAAGCAATACAGCTGTGGCTGTGCTGACAGAGTTCAATCATCCTGTCAGGGAATCAATGAATTTAAAACTTTGAATAATGAAAAAGAATACTGTAGATGCAGTAATACTATAAAATATTTAGTTTCATTGTGTGCCAATGCCTTCTGACAGACTGCATTATCTATTATGACAACCAATTCATGTTCCAAGGAATTTGGGAGGAAAAAATAAAAGCCAAACCACCTTGCACTTAGGGATAGAATCCACACAGGCAATTTGAAATCCTTGATTAAGGTGTCTTAATTCTGAACAGCTCCACTCAAATATCAGCATTATGAACCTTAAGTTTTAACTGAGTTTATAGTTTGCAACAAGATACACTATCTCAACCTAAGCATCAATCAAGGAGCACATGGGAAGAACTCACCAGCTCGGATTTTGACTGCCTGTGGTGTCAGACGTCTGTTAATATTGTCAATCAATACACGCCTCTCTTCCTCTGTCAGATCCAGGCTATCCAGGATTGCAGGGTCTCTGAGCCAAACAAAGGAACATTACAGAAGTTATACTGAAGAGGAACATAACATAAACTCCTGGTACTAGTTCTATTTCTTACAAATAATCCTAGATACCTACTAGGCAAAGAAAACAGGGTAATTTCTTAAGAACCCATTGAAACACTGCAATAAAATGAACATATCTATTTTCAAAGTATTTTATATTAGTACACATAGCAGGTAAGTAGTTTACTCAATCTGTTCCTGGAAGGAATCATCTGAATGATTTTAATTTTTTTTTTTTAAATTAAAGGAATGGCTTTTTTCCTGCTTCCCTTATATGAGATAAATAGAATGTGACAAGTATCCAGCTTCTTGATACTGTTATATTTCCTCCAATGTGAAGATAAACTCTACCACATAAAAGTGGTATCAAAATGGAGTTTTAAAATTATTTTAGTGTTTCATTCAAATTCAAGATATTGTCATTCTACAAAGTAACTCGCACTCATTCCATGTAATTCTGTACTTGTTTTCAACAGTATCTAGACTGCAGACAGATACTTATCTGCTGGCTACATTCTCAGCTAAAGCAAGGATAAAGTCTCTTTAAATCCTAAGCTAATAGTTTCAAATTCAGAGATCCCAGAAGCAAACTCCTCTGCTGTTTACAAATATAAATTAGCAGCTCTTTTTAAAAGAAGTGGTGTCAATTTTCTATTGCTGAATTAGATTTATCCCAAATCTATCTGAAACAAAAAACATAACCAAAAAACTCACAAAAACAGTTCCTGTTCTGCAAAGACAAAAGTTTTCTGAAAAAAATACCAGACTACAATACTACCAGCAGGCAAAAATGAAATAAAATGGCCCAAAAGCCAGAGAGATTGCAGTAGGAGAGATGGGTCTCTGCTGCTAATAAAACATCATCTTTTATATTTTTGTATTCTAAGTATAGAGAGTAGAAGGGCCAAACAAGCAAACAGAACCCACAAACATACAGGTTTTACAGATCAAAATATGAAGCTATACGGCAAAAGTGAATTATGTTGCATACAAATTCTGCTTTGTTTCCAAACCATCCTGTTAAATCCACCTAAAGCATTTGGTTGGCTTTCAACAATAGGTCCCCAATGTTTAATTTTTACTGATTAGAAGGTAAATATACTGTTCAATTTCTGCCACAGGTATCATGCTGTGTGAAACTCCAAAACACTAATCCTCAGTACAAAGAAAGGAATAACAAGCCAAATTCTTAGAGGGAATTCTAAACCTCACCCAGAACTCCAGCAAAAATAAGAAGGAAGCAATATCCACATTGTCCTACTCCACTGCTATACATTTACGTAGGATCACAACAGGAACAAATAAAAGTGTAGTCCACAGTCAGAAATCTTAAGGCACTACTGATGGAAAGACGTCTCGAGAACAGACAGCTTCAGAAGTTTGTGCTCCAAACTGAACAGCAAATGAGCAACAGAAGGCTCAGGAGTTTTCACGAGTATACAACTGAAGCTAAAACAGTCAGTGTAACAAGGTGTTTTTTTTAAAAAAAATCTATTATACAGGTGTTTAGCTAAGTATTTATCAGTTAAGACTGATCTGGAATTCCTTTTACAGCAATATATCCTGATTTGCCCTTTACCAGTAAATTTGCTACCACCAGAAAATAATCATTACAATATGAAACAAAACACATTAATTCTAAATGAGGACACAAGCTGTTTCTTCCCCCAAAAGGCAGAGCTGGTTTTCAGCTACTTTAAACACTGCTGTGTGCCCTTTTTCCTAGAGTCACTGCCATTTTAAAAGCATTATTACTGCAGTCTAGAGTTCAACTGCAGTTCATCACTCACACACTTAGGTGCTGTAAAAGAACAAAAGTGAAATCCAGTTTAGGATTGACAATTTCAGGGTAGATTGGTAGAGGGAAACCAAACACTTCAATTCTGAAAGCAAAGTAAAATATCAAACTCAATTAAAAAATAAAAGCAATCTATCTCAGTGCATACTTCCTTAGCATCACAATTTCCATCTCTTTCTATTCATAATTCCATTTCTAAGTTTATGATCCCATTCTTTAAGTCTGAAAGTGGAGAGTAGTAACAAATCAGCTTGTTGCATTTAAAAAAAGAAAAAAGCTGCCTGTGCAGTGGAAGAGTGACAATCAGCTCTGAGTAGAAATATCTTCAGATATAGAGCTAGATATTTCTGATAAAATCTGCCTGGGACTAAAACCAGGCAAATTCTGACAGACAAATGAAGGCTAGTGGTTCTTCCTCTGTTAGACTGATGTCAAAATTTATTAGATTTACTTTACCAGTATATTCTCCACACCACTTTTGGAAAAGAAACAAAATGATACTTAAAATAATGTGGTGACAGATGTACTTTGGAAATACTTCTCTGCATTTGAAATAAGCCCCTAGAAGCATAGAAGAAGTACTTACGAGACTGCATGCTTGAATGCATCATAAGCACCATATCCAGGCCTTTTGTACTTGTCATCAAACACCCAGGCAGTTCTCTGGAACAGGCTTTCAAGCTGCTCATCCTTAGTGTACTCCAAGACTTCAGCAACATGGCGAAGGATGCTGTAAACCTGCAACACAGGAGTGGTAAAAAACTCAAACCAAATACTGAAAGCAGACAAAAATTTCCACTTGGAAGTGTTAAGACCATACAGCAGTAAGGATGGGAGCCTGAAACTACCTGCACATCTTTTCAATAAAAAAGTTGCCCATTGTGCTAAACCAGCACATACTTTTGGATTTCTTATCATTAAAACATACCCTTTTACATCATAAGTTCTCAACTGACATCTTTCTTGATCTATTAATTACTTAATAAGCAGCATATCATGGACACAGGAGCTGGTTATGTATCTTTGCATGAGTAAGTAAGAATCACAGCATGCCTAACACATGAATGCTTTACTTTTATCTCATCTCTGTGCATTTTGGTGGCTCAAGAAAGAAGCTAGAAATACACAAGGCCTAAATATAGAAAGCCAACTTACAGTCTTTGATTTTGTGAATTTGTCTTCACATTTGATTGCCTCCTCTGGAGAAACTCTTCTTTTTGACAAATCAATATAACCTATTGGGGAAGATGATTTTAGAAGTGTCAGCCATTGTGCAATCTAACTCTGGACAAACTCTGGCTCAGGACTTGCCCCTTCCCTACAATATCCCCAATGTTGCTACAGAGAAAAACAAGACCAAACCTTGAAGAATTTAAGTAAATTATGATCCAAATTAGGATACAAAATTGTTTCAACTGTAACTACTTCCAGTAGCAAATTTTTTGAACATCATTCTTTTCAATTACTGTCTTAATATTTTTTCTGCAAATTTTCCTAATATCTCAGGAACTAGTGATCCATTTTTACATTTCTGTACATGGATTGGGAAAAAAAAATCACTCCAGAATACAAAGAAGCAAATTTAATGCATATTTTTGTAGTGCTCAACACAATTTAATTCAAGTCTGGCACCCTATCACTTTAGCTCTGAACAGTTTCCTAATAAAACAGGCACAGCCTGAAAGAAATGCCCATGAAAAAATTTCTTTTGAACTCTCTTCTAAATTTTGAAAGGCCTCCATCTGTTTCTCAGAAACTATAGGTTCTCCAATAAGTTCAATAAAAGACCACTAGATGAATTCCAGATGTGTTTCTCTGTTAATATGAAAACAAAATTAATTTGTAAAAGTATAATTTCATTAGAGATGTTGGGAAATTTGTTTCACTTTAGGTTTATCTGCAATAAGTTTATTCTTGTCCTTTTTTTTGTCTCTGCTTTCCCTTATCCTGTCATTCATTATTTATTCTCAAGAGTTAACTGCAGTTTCAGAAGCATTCTGGAAAACCATGTATCTTGAGAAACATCATACCAACAGTAACACTTCTAGGATGTGCTCAGTGTTTATTGTTTGTCTATAGCTGGATAGAGATTTTAGAGATTGTGTGGAACAGTATTATCAAAATCTCAAATGTTCTCAATAGAAATTACATTTAAAAAACCTTAAAGATTTAAACATTCAGAAGAGAGCAAAACCCAAAACTGCCTGTACAATTTTAACTTGTACCCTACAGAATTCCCGATGATTACATACTTATCATCACCTTTATTGACAAGGTTTGAGACTTGTTAACAAACAGCACGGATGGTGAGCACTAAATGCTTAGCACCTAGATTTTTATGTCTACAGCAAATGATTGATCTCTTCAGTTGACTTAGAAAATCTACACAGATATCAAAGAAAATTCCACTTCACTATAGTTCAGTGACTGAGCTGGTGAGAACCCACTTAAATCTTTACTGATGTGATTTACTTTCATTAACCCAATTCCCAAAAAGCACAGAGGAACAGAAGAATGATCATAGGTATGGTCAGTGATGGTATATTTTACTTCAATACCCAAAAACGTAGCCCTGGCAAAACCCACAAAAACCTGCTTTTCTGTCCACTAATTCAATCTTGATAGAGCCCACCACATCCCCAGATACCTTTCTCCTTGTCCACTCTTATGACCACAACGCATTCGTTCCTGCCGATCCGGATGAGTTTGTTTATGGAACGAATACGTCTCCTGGACAGCTCACTGAGGAGGATCATGCCTTCGATGTTGTTGTACTCCAGCAGGCTGACATAGGCTCCCATTTCAGCAATGGACCGAACATTGACCATCACTACATCTTCCACCTCAGGGAATTTATGCTGGTAGAATCTACAGCTTAGTCCCGGCATTCTGGAATTCGAGCAGAAAAACCAAAGATTTTATTTCACAGTACATCACTGCCTTCTCCTACAAACATGGCAATAAACCAGCAAATACTGGGGAGGATAGAGATGAATAGTGGCAGAAAAAGTAGCAATCAGGATGACATTGTGCTTAGGTTTTAACAGAAATTAAATAACAAATTAACTTGCATTTCAAGTACTATTACCACAACCATTCCCTAAGATGCTATTTTTTTGCATTAATGTAGAAAAAGCTTTGCTACCCAGACTTCATTACCCATTTCAACTGTCGTACTGCCTATACACAGCACATTGCAAAGGTTTCTTCAAGTGGTGGAACGGTGGCTCTGCACACCTCTCATGCATCTTAATACATGAGTGTGTGACATTTTCACAGAATATTCTGAATTGGAAGGGACTCTGAAGGATCATCATTTGGACTGTGAGAGCAGGAGGACATGGGAAAGAAGGATGCAGAGATCATGAAGGATTTTTTTTATGCATATAATAAGACAGCATGTGAGGCTAAGAAAATAAGAGACAGATGGAAGCTTCTGTAGTACTGAGGAGAAGCAGTCTCCAGATGACTTTTAAACTCAGCACAAGACGTTCAGAGCAATCCTGCAAGACCTGCTCCAGAGGCCAACCGTCAGCAAAGAAAGCAAAGGCATTAATCAGAACAAAACTAGCCCAGCCTGAAGTATTGAAAAGGAAAAGGAAGTGCCCCCCAACAAATTGCTAGTCAGGACAGGAAAAAACCCAACAAAATCACATGAAAGAAACTGAATTCCTTCACGATACATTCAAAAAAAAAAGAGGGCAAAACCAAAATTTCATAATCAAGTAGTGGTAAGAAGGAATCTTAAACTGCTTCATTTTTCTGAGGATGAATCCATATGCTCCTCAACATCTAACTAGGTTAGTTCAGTTGTCTATGCCTTGAAGTTTCACACAGAAAACTTTCTAGAGCAGCAGACACCTAAGATGCCAAGTCAAATGCATCACTCCTTCAGGTTTTAGTCACCATTTTGAAGTTTTAGTCATGATCTTTACAGCAGTGCCAGTGCTTTCTAGCTACAAGAAAATTTAAATTCAGAGTAGGAAGGTAATGCGAAATGCTATCTACACATGTGCACACAATTCAGAAGACCATGTCCACCCTTATTTCCTTCCTAACTTATAAAGAGGGGAAATACAGACTAGCAAAGTATTATAAAAACACTCTGAAGGTTTTGTATAATTTTGTACAACCTGAAGTTGAACTAAGAACTCCAAGGTTAAAAAGGAAAACTTTACAGTTCCGCTTTCTTGTCCACTCAATGCAGCTTTGCTCGATCCTGCAGGTACTTATGGGGTACATGAGAAAGCTGCACTGCAAAACAACAACCTCGAGCCACAGCGAGCAAGAGCGGACAAACACCGCTCGGCACACACAGCACTTCACTCCTCTCTCCAGAGTCACAAGGGTTGTATTTTGGCCTTCTGTGGAAGATCCCCAGGAACAACACTACGCCCACCGCGCTGAAGCTGGAATTCCTCTTTTCCAGAGGCTGGACACGCCTCAGCCGAGGCCCTCGCGGCCGCAGTGCCTGCGGAAACGGAGCCAGTCCCGACCATGGCCGCCGGCACGGGCGCTGCCCCGCGACCGCCGCCGCACCGGAGAGGGGGCCGGGTAAAGCCCATCTCCGGCACGGCGCCGGCGGGAGGCCCGGGGAGCGTGGCCGCGCCGGCTGCCGAGCTGCGGGCGCGGTGCCGGAGCGGTCGCGCCGGGCCCGGCCCGAGTCCCCGAGCGGCGCCGGCCCCACGGCCGCGGGCTCACGCACCGCCCGGGGCCCGGGGCGCGCGGCGGTACCTGGCTGCGGCCCGGGGGTCCCGCGCCGCGCTCGCGCCCCCCGCAGTCCCGCGCTGGCCCCGCTCGTGCCGCCGCGTGCGCCCGGCCGCTGCCGCCCCACTGCGCAGGCGCCGCGACACCGAGGAGAGAGCGGCCTCACTCCTCGAGCGCCCCCTGGCGGCGGGCGGCCAGAGCCGCGGGCTCAGCCAATCGCGTCTCCTCCTGCCAGCCCCAGGGGACACGTGACTACAAGAGGCTCGCGCGGGGCCGCGCGGGCTGCGCGGGGCCGCGCGGGCATCCGGCTTCGGTTCCCTGCGCGCGGGCGCCGCCTCGCGCGCGGGCGGGGCCGAGTCACGTGACGGCGGCGGCGACAGCGGCGAGAGCCGGGCCGGGTCGCGCGGGTGACAGCGGTGACAGCCTGAGCCGGCCCTGCCGGTGACAGCAGCGACAGCCGGGCCGGCCCCGCCGCAGCCATGTCAGCCAAGGACCGCATCGAGATCTTCCCCTCGCGGATGTGAGTGTCCGCCGGGACGGGTCGGGATAGCGCCCAGGGGGAGCGCGGGGGCTCCGTGCCGTGCCCGAGGCGGCGGGAGCGGCGGCTCCCGGGGCGCCCAGGGCTCCTCATCGGGGCTCGGAGCTGGGGGTCGTTCCGCCTGCTGTGTGCGCTGCGCTGCCGAGCGGGGCTGCCCCGGTTCTGTGGGGATGGAGCAGCTCAGGGCCGCTGCTCATAAACTTCAGATTCTGCTTCCACATCAGCGCTGTCAGTCCTCAGAGGGCCGGGGCAGGGCCCGCCACCGAGATGCCGGGTGCGGTACTTAAAATCATGTGATTACGCAAAGCTTCCTTAAAAAAAAGAACAATTTGCAGAATGCATGTGTAGGAAAAATGGACAAATGGAACCACAGCTTCCCTTAACTTTGCAACAGACGATGCTGCTGTACGAGAGGCTGGCCACACAATGTTGAAAAAGAAGGAAGTAAAGTGCTCCCAGTGTAGTGAATAGTCAGGTAATTTTCCAGATCCAGACAGCAAACCATTCGTCATGAAATCAGATGTCTCCTGAGAAGGCTTAGAAAGCTGCCAACATTGCAACAAACATAAACATTTGAATAACGTTGCTGGTTTAATAGTGTTCAGTTTCCCTTCTGAACACTCCAGGACAGACAGACTTTGCTTTAAGGTGAAAGGCTGTTTCAAATCTTCTGGCATAAAAGTATGTTGATGCGTGCACATAATAAAAAAGGATGCCTTGCAGGACAGAAAACCTCAAACATAAAATGATAATTATTCACTGTCTATGAGCTCAGGACATATAAAGTAACAGTTTATATGGGAAGATTAATGCATTACATGGTAAAGGTTTTGTTTTGAAATTTATTGTGTGTTGCATACACAGAAATGAATTATTGCATGCACTAAGTCATCTGGTCTCACTCCTGGTCTTTGGTAGTGCTTTTTTTCATTCAGTTTAGGTGTCCAAGGAGGGGGCACTTCACTCACTTTTGAAAGTACCTGATTTTGTGAGGTGGTGTGTCACTGTGGCATGAGGGTGGTCATGTAAAAAGGCCTAATATTTACCAGCCTGGTTTCAAACCAGGTGATAGACAATAATGTGGTTGGTGTTCCCAAAGGAATATAAGTTAGAGTGGCAAAATTAAGATGACCTGTGTCTGCAACAATTAATTTTGTTAACTGACAGAGGAGGATTTCACAAGGTTTACTTTTTGTGTTGGTTTGGGGTTTTTTTTTGTTGTTACAATGTGGCTTGCTGGTATGAGCCTCTTCTTTGCTGGGTATCTCCAATTCCAGAAGCTGCTCAGTTTCCTTGAGAGTAAATAAGACTTTGTTTACTGCACTCTCAAGGTGAGTGAGATCTTGCTTGAACTAGAAGGCCAGCCAGTCTCTGGCAGGTGGTGAACAGAGCAAACAGGCTAGTTCAAGGTGATGACAGACACCTGCTTGTTGGGAAAGTAAAGTTGCCTTTTTATTCTGATTTTTTTAATAATAAACTTTCATAAAGCATTCATGGTTTTCAGTTATAGGTATTTGGTAGATGTTGATGGAGCTATTCTCACGTGCCAGTAGATGTGGCCAGTAATGGATTCCACTGTGTCAATAGAATCTTAATTATACTTATTTTTTCCAAGGTCAGAGAGGAAATGTGTAAGACCTGAGCAGTGTCCTTTGTGCACAGTGGCTGCATGTAGAAAGCAGTATAGTTCCTAATTTCGTACAAGAAGCCTGTAAGTGTGCTACTGGAAGTAAAGGTGAAAGGTACAGCTAAGTCACTAATAGCCCTTTTAAATTGTTGCTGCTTTTGATTGTCTTTAATAGCTTGCAAATCTCCTATGCAGCATATGAAGCTAAGGAAAACCAGAATGTACAACTGCTGCAACGTCTTGCTCTGTAAAATCAGAATATGGCATCAACCATTCTGACCACATGAAGAATTTGCTGTGTTGTCTGATTTTGAGATGATCACATGGCAGTAAAAGAACTTAAAAGTAATACCATTGTCAGTGACAGTGGGTATTTAGAGTAGTTTGATTTCTGGTACTTCTAAGTCATGAAGAAGAATGAAAACTCTTATTTCCTCTTATGGAAGGACTGAAAGATGTCAATGGTCTGTGAGCTTTGACTTCACAGATAATAACCCTGCAGTTCTCATTGCTGATGGAGATAAATTCCCTTGATTTTAAATGGGAATCTAAAATTCTATCCTGAAGTGGGCATCTTGTTTTATTGCAATGTTGTTTCTTGGTTGCTTCATAATTTCAGTCATATGCATGTCAGAAAACTTCACATAAGTTTTTTCCTAATCCTTTCAGATGATGCAGGATGTTTTTTCTTTATTCCTCTGTTTACCAGGGCTCAGACCATCATGAAGGCTCGTTTGAAAGGAGCCCAAACAGGTCGTAACCTCTTAAAGAAAAAATCTGATGCTTTGACGCTTCGATTCAGGCAGATCCTTAAGAAAATTATTGAGGTAGGTAAATTAGAATTTTCCTTTGTTTGCCTCACTTTACTTGAAATCTCTGTTGTGCATTCCAAGATTGTCAGTAGAGCCTACTGTGTGTTGTTCTGTTCTGTTCTGTCACATCAGATGGGTTTAGTTGTATTGTTTAAGCTGCAGCTGCTGCAGTGTCCATGGTTAGCAGTGGTCCTTTGTTGCCAGGCTGTAGACAAGCTCTCATCACTGTCATTGCTTCCTATACCTTGTCTCACACACAAAGGCTGGTATTTCTCAATAGCATGGTTTTTAGCTACAAGGGCTACAAATCTGTAAAAACGGAGTGGGAGGAGAGTACAGCTTCACAAAACTGCATACATTGTATATTGAAAAACAACTTCAGCTGTCCACAGTACTCCATACAATGTGAAAGAAGAGTATTTTCCTACTGAGCCATTTTGTCATTGTGATTTAACCCCCATGTAATAGAATTTCATTATTAAGACAAATCTTTTGCTGTTTCTATGAGTTCTACAATGTGAAACAGCTGAAATTTTTCTTTTTTTTTGCCTGTCACCTGAGAATTACAATTTCCAGTTTGAGAGTAAGCTGTGCATATAGGACTTTCTCACTCTCTTAAATTTCTTCTTTATGCTGCTAGTTATTTATCCTGGAAAAGGAATAACAATGTGCCTTGTATTTGCTGCCTTTTTTTTTTTTTTAAACAGACTAAGATGCTGATGGGTGAGGTGATGAGAGAAGCTGCCTTTTCACTTGCTGAGGCAAAGTTCACAGCAGGAGATTTCAGGTGAGGATTGTTGGGCTTCCATGATCATGTCCTACTATGGGAAAGAGCTATCAACAAATTACTATTTTCTCTTTTGGAAAAAAATGTAGATTCTTTAAGGCACCTAAAGAAATACGACAGTGGACAGGATGACCTGAATTCTGTTACATAAAGGTGGGAGACATCACTGCAGGAAAACATATACTCCACTGGAAGCTAAACAAAATGGAAAGATTAACAGAATTTTGTTTTTTTGCTTGGTTTGAGATGGTGTTGCTTTTTGCAGCTTGGAATTAAAACTGTAGGGAAGTAAGACTTCAGAGTATTGAACAATTTGTTAATTTGGTCTTGTGAATTTGAAGGACAGATTTAATGTGTGCTCTTTTCTGCCAGTAAGTCACACAGTGATTTTAGCAGTTGTTCTTATCTCCTACCTCACTGACCTTTGTCTCACTAGGGCTAGAGGGCTAGCCCTTGTCTCACTAGGGCTGTATGCAAGAGGGGAAACAAATCCTTTTCCTCGAGCAGGATACTTTAACTGTATTTTAATAAATTACAGTTCTGTCTAGGGTGTTTGTTTAATTCGCTCAGGTGTGCGTGGGGAAGTGTTTAAACTTCAGCTGGTGGTACTACCAACTAATGGGGAAGAGCCAAGTGATCTGACACAGTAGTAATCTGCATGCTGCTGAAGAAAAGTCTTTTTGCCCTTTCATTTGGATATAGGGCTGTTTCCTGTCCTAACTAGTCACCATGTTTAGCTATAAACAAGTCAGATTCCACCCTGTAAGTAAACTGGACTTTAGCAGAGGAGGTAGCTGTAGTGACCTGTTCTTGAAAGACCTTAAGTTAGTTTGGAAAGCTTCAAGATGAATTGTACAAGTTTGATAATACAGTAGTTAGTGGATAAATAAACTCATGAATGGTCTGAAAGAATAAATGCTCAGAAATTAAAATGAACAAAATGTTGTGGCCTTGGTTTGCATTTAAAGTCTTGAAATTCCTTCACTTTCATTGTGAAAGAAATCTTACAGGTTGATTAGACTCAACGTTATTAAAATAATTTGCCAGATAACTGGCTGGTTTTTCAGCTATGCTTTGTAAACTTGTTCTAAGACATTTTTAAAGTTATGTTTCATAGACTCTGCATCTTTTCCAAACTTTGCTGGAAACCTGTTTCTTTCAAAGCTTCTGTGTTAGCTTTGAAGACTGTGCAATGAATTGCATAGAGAACTGTGACAACACTTTCCATGTCCTTGCAGCTGTTTGATAACTGATTTATCTTGTATATAATGATGAGTTAATGAACCACTTCAACTTTCTTGATTAAGATCTGTGTTTTCTTCCTTACAGTACCACCGTGATCCAAAATGTGAACAAAGCACAAGTCAAGATCAGAGCTAAAAAAGACAATGTAGCAGGTGACTCCTTTCCAGGCCACAAGTACTTCAACTCATAAGGGAATTGTGGGAGGATACTTGGAAGTAGGCAAGAATGTATCCGAACACTGTCTCCTTTTTTTCTCACTTACCTAATTGTAGGAACAATAATTGTTCCTTGTAATTTGTTGTTTTTTTCACATACAGCTTATGATTTTTGTATTTGGTACTTACCTCTCATAAAATAAAAGGAGTGTGTGTAAACTGCAGTCCAATTTCTGAATCTTTGGACAAAGCATAAGTTCCATAGAGTTTGCTGGAAAACGGATCAGGAGTTAAGTCCCAAAGTTAAATAAATTTCAAGCAATTGTCTATCCACAGTTGACTAAGAAGAAAACCAGACAGATTAATCAGGATTGAATGATTAAAATATTCCTTAAGCAAAGGAAACATATTACTAAACAGATATATAATAAAACTGAATAAACCAGAATACTTCCCTGAATTTTCCATGGGTCTTGATCTCCACAAACTCAACACAAGTCTGAAGTTCTGTATTGTATGTCAGAACCAGGCATGACTTAATAGTTCCAAGCTATGTAGGAATATATTGCAAACAAAGCTTCTGACATAATTAGAAGCAAATGGGGTAAAAGTGAGCTGTACTTAATAAATCTATAATCCTTTGTGTCTCTTACATGCATTTTGGTTCACTCTTGTCAGGTGTGACCTTGCCAGTTTTTGAGCATTACCAGGAAGGAGGGGACAGTAAGTACAACCTGAGTGTTTTCTGTCTTTATGTACTAATGGCTATTCCATGCTCATACAGAAATACTGTCATGTCTTAATGATAAGTTGGTTTGCATCATAGTCATAGGGGTACTTACTTCCTTTGATGCTTTGCCCTGGTCCTGTGACATGGAGGCATTATTAGGGACTCTAATAGATTCTGCTTTCCTAAATCATTGAATTTTTCAGGTGAGAAGAAGACTTGTCTTGTATTTCCAGATTTTGAGACTTCTAAGTCTTACTAGAGACATGCACAACATAAACCACTGTAATGACAATTTGTTAATGGGCAAAGGCTTTAACTTCTCACTTGATGAGCTCTTTATATCCTTGTACTGTGTAAAGTATTAATTTTTGTCTAGTAAGGAAAAAATATAATAGCAATAGTAAGAATTTTTCTTTTTCAGGCTATGAGCTGACTGGCTTGGCCAGAGGTGGAGAACAGCTGGCTAAACTGAAGAGGAACTATGCCAAAGCTGTGGAGCTGCTTGTGGAACTGGCCTCATTACAGGTTGGTGGGAGTTAAAAAAGAACAGGATCGTAGGTTTCTCACTTTTCTGAAATGAAAGTATCATCTCTCAGTAGTTGTAGCCTAATCTAGTCCCAGTGCTGTACAAAGTTGCAAACCTTTTTTAGCCATATTACTGCTTCAGAGAAATCCTTATTCTTTAATGCTAAGAAGAAACTGCTTTGAAGAGTTGGTATTTGTAACCACTATGTGCAGTATTCAGCGTGCTAGTGACATTAATAGAAAACATTCTGCTTCTACCAAGGACATTGTTTGTAAAGCTACATTATAGACTTGGCTTTCCAAGTGCTATTTGGTTTTGTCTACAGAATTGATGGAAATGTTGAGTTGTTATGTATTGTATTGTTATGTATTAATTATTTAATCCTATTCCATCAGACATCCTTTATTACTTTGGATGAAGCCATTAAAATAACAAACAGACGTGTGAATGCAATTGAACATGGTGAGTATTTTTCCATTTGGGATGCATAACATTTTTCTGTCTCCATGCAAGATGAGAAGCAAGGGTCAAGGAAGCCACTCTTTATTATTAGAACTTCTCACCAGTTCAAGAATGCTTTCTAGAACACATTACAATTAAGCATATTGGAAGAAAGAAAAAATTAAAAACTCAGTGGAATGGACTGGAGGACACAGAGATAAATTAATAGGCAAACATGAAGAAGTAATCAGGAAATTGTATTAAGAACCTACAGGACAAAAGTTTTACAAACATTCTGCAGTCCCTGCTCGTGACTTTGACTTAACTGGTGAAGCCTGTTGACTAGAAGCAAATGTTTCGATGTTTCTATGTATTAAGATGTTCTAATAGCTAGCATAAACTTAAAATAACTAAAATATATTTAAATTTAAATCACTGTAATAAACTTTAAAACTCTAATAGTGATACTTAGTGGAGAGGCTGGTGACTTCTTGATTTTGGATGGAACAGTCCTTATGTCAATAGCATGGTATTTTTCTTTGATCTGAATTCTTTATTCTTTGTATTCTTGTATGTAAATTTGTTTCTTGCCCTTTCTTAAGTAATACTACAATTCCAATATTGACTGTGATTCCTTTCACTGCAGTGTCCAGAGTTCTCTGATTATTTCAAGTTGCTGAATTTTGATGTCCTGGATTTAATCAAAATTTTGTATTTCAGTCCATGTTTCCAAATAATTCTTTTCAGCAGTCTTTCACGGACTGGTTTTTTTGAACATACAGGCCTTAATTACAGCTTATCACTGAGAATTTGACTTAGAAGTTCTGCAGCCCTCCAAATAATTTTGGTGGCTTCTTCCAACAAATGATTCTGCCACAGAGCTTGCACAGTTAGGTGTTAAAGCTGTGTTTAGTGTGTTAGCTTTTCTCTTGTGATTGTGTTATATTTGAATATCTGTTTTCATGATAGCCTTTTTAAGCAGAGATAATTCTGAGTAAAGGTGTTATACTGAACAGAAGTTTCTGAAACAAAATGATGGAATTACATAGTTTTAATTCAAATTTTGCCCACTTCCCAGGACTTTTTAATGTTTTGTGTACTTGTCCATCGGGAAATAGTATGATCTTCAATGAAAGACAATTTCCCCTAGCAAAAATAATGACTAGATTGACTTCAAACAACATCTGTGCACTACATTAGATAACTTCCTGGCTAATAAAACAGCAGTTCCAACTTCCTTGTTTATGTATTTTTTTAGTGATTATTCCCAGGATCGAGCGTACTCTTTCTTATATCGTCACAGAACTGGATGAACGCGAACGAGAGGAATTCTACAGGTAAAGGACTAGTTCAAAAGACTAGACTTTTGAAGACTAGACTAGGTCTCTTCCTAAAACAGACCATTCCTCAGAAGGGAGTTAGGGGAACTGTTCACCAAATCTAGCAGCAAACATTATTAAACATGAACTCATTCTTACTGCACATTGAGTTTCCAGAGCTGGGCACTCACCAATTACTTGTCTGAAAGTTATATATGAATCCCTTCCATTAAGTTGTACATAGCTCTCCTTGTTCTTCCAGAGGGAATGATGTGATACAGTACCCTGAGGTGTTCTGCTTTAAGGACACCTTTGCCAATAAAGTCAGTGTTCTGGGCTACCTAAAACAAAAATGTCAAACCTGAAATGAATGAAAGAGGAATTAACTTGATTAAATACAAGCAGAATAGTATAATGCAGCATTTGGGGTCAAGAATATAATTTATAGTTTGGTTTTTCAATTGCAGCAGCTCACAATAAAAGCCTTTTATTTTTGCCATTTTGCCAAATTGGATATTTGTTACAGAATTTTTGTTTCCTGTGGAACTTTTCCAGGTGGCTTTATCAAATCCAAGTTGTATGGCATAGCTACTAACCTGTTGTATGAAAACATATTTGCTTCACAGATAATGCTGTATTTCTCTTCACAGGCTTAAAAAGATCCAGGAAAAGAAAAAAGTCTTGAAAGAAAAGTCTGATCAAGAACGGGAGCTGCGGAGGGCTGCTGGTGAGGAAAGTGAGCCAGCCAACCTCTTAGCAGAAGAAAAGGATGAAGACCTTCTCTTTGAGTAACCCTGCATGGTTTGCTGTACATGGAGCAGGGACCCAAAATACAGAATGTCCAGTTGCAATATAATTCAAGACATGTTGCCTCCAAGATACTTATGTGGCTTCTCATTTGGTGTCCAAGTCTTGAGTTGAATGGATTGTGGATTTCTCCAGGAAGATTAGAAATCTGGGGACTTGACTACAGCATAGGAGGAAAGGCAGAAATGGGTCAGATGCTTTACTGTCAGGAAAGCTTTCTATTCCATCTTCAGCCTGTTTCTTCACTTAGTAGGAATGAGTGTTGATTATTATTTTGAAGGATGGCTCTGGATTTGCCTAATCAGATTCATCTAATTGCTCCCCTCCCTAGTACAAGCAGAGAAAAATGTTACTTAGGGAGGAAGATGCATGTGATGTTCTTTGCTGCTGAGCTAGTAATGTTCAAGTTGCTTATATAAGCACAGCTTATTGTGTTTATTGGCACAGCTGAAGTCAAATGCCTGTAAAGGAAACTAGTTTTCTAACCTGTTCATGAAATCCACAGTCTTCTGTGATATATTTTTGTTGCACGATTGTTACAATTGGCCTAAAATATCTACAGTTTTAATTAGAGGTTCTGCCAACTTGTGTACTGTCTGTGCTAGAAACAAGTGTAAATTTTAACTGCTAAAATACCTGGTGTCTGGCTCGAGTTGCTAGAAGATGAGTCTTAAAAGCTTGTGTTGATTTCAAAATAAAACCTTTGCTTCACCGTTTACCTCTGGTGTGGAAACCACACTGAGCACATCTTGCAGCCTGTGCCCACATTTACTTTAATCTTTACTGCTTTAAATAACTATGGAGAAGTGGCTCCCTCCTGCCAGAAGCACATAGAAACAATCATCTAGCTACATGTTGCTGCAAATCTCATTGCTTCAGTAGGCTGGCAAGCAAAGCAGGGTTGAATGTACAGCAGTCCATCCTTCTGCAATTCTCTTGTCCAAGGCTAATGAGTCCAGGAGAGTGGCTTATCAGCAGGCTGTTACTAAGCCCTGCTCAGTTTGAAGAGCTGTTTTCCTAAAGATAGAAGCACAGAATCATTCAGGTTGCAAAAGACCTCAAAGATCATTGAGCCCAAGCTTTGACCAATCACCACCTTGTCAGTCCACAGCACTAAGTGCCATGTCCAGTCATTCCTTGAACACATTGGTTGTGTTCTTTTTCTTGAAGATGCTGGTTTGCAATTAGCAAAGTGAACACATGCCCCAGAACTAATGCTACTTCATGGTTTCTACTACTACAAGTCTATTCTATTCAAGGTAAGCATCTTGTTTTAAACACGATCCAGCACTTAACTGCAGATGCAGGGTAACTGCAAGGAATAAATTTCTATTAACACCTTTAAAAGGTCATTTTAGAATTGTATGAATAATAAGGCCATTTTTTTTCTCTCATGAAGCTGCAGACAGCACAGCTGAATAGTAAATCCATAGTCTGTTGTAAGATACAGATCCAGCTTGAAAGAAGGACACGAGCTGTGCAGACCTGCTGTTGCCTCTCCCACAGGATGGATGATGTCGGTGCATAGAACATCCTGTAGGGCACTGATGGGTCACAGCATGTTTCACACATTCAGCAAAGTGGCAGAAAGAAGACTCTCAAGATCCACTACATGAAGTAAAATTGTACAGTGATTTATTTTAAATCTAGAAATATTTTACATTTTTTACATTAGTGTGCAGTTCATGACGTCTCAAAATACAGAGTGCAGATACATGTATAAAAGTACAATGTGGGGCTAACCACAGGTCTCAGTAAAGTTACCTTAATTATTTAAGGCATGGAACCCCCATCTAATATTTTTAAAAGTCCCATTTACATTCAAAAATTATTTTATGATCTAACATTTATTTTTAATTAAATATGGACTGGTAAAAATGTAGATACCCCCATTTCAGTCTGATACAGCTCACTACAAAGCCTGGGATAAGGTTGAAGAGTTTTACCAGTGAATTTTCTTTTGTATGTATTTTCTTTTATTCTCGAGGGAACTAGCACACAATCTTCATTAAACAAGACCGAATAATATCTTACACAAGGTAGTTCCAGGTCCAAGCTGGCAGCAGATGGACAGCCAGGTATGTATTCCAGTGCTGCTAAAGCTCTTCCTTTCAGCAGGAGACAAAGCTAACACTGGTTAAAAGCTATCATAGCACCCCTCTATGGATTTGAGTTCTGTGTGCCTTGGGAATTAAAGAGTAGAGCTGAACTTCAAGCAATATGCTTTAAGTCTACATTCAAAAGCTCATTTGTATAAAAACAGATTCTGTACACCATTTCAGAAAAACTGGGGAGACAAACATGAAAAACATTGCTGAGACTGATGCTGCCTAAATACATTGAATACCTAAGGGGGTTCAGCAACCACCTCGAGCTGAATGTGACTGGCAGAATTTGGACAGCACCTACACAGCTGAGCTAGGTTAACCTTACTCAACATGTTTTACTGCTTTCCACCTTTTTATCCAGAAATATTCAATACCCAGAAGCCTAATACATCTACAATCATCTTTCTTTAAAAAGGGTAGAATCAAAACAAGTTTTCTAATAAAACTGAACACTGCTTTTGTCATAAACCATGGATGAAACAGAGAACGTGCCTGCAATGTGAGGCAAAAAGCTGTAATTTTGAATATCCAGCCCTTAGGCCAACAGTAGCACAGTATTATTTCTAACACTGACTTGAACTAAGATATTCAAGTTTGCACCCCATTTTCTTTCTGAAGCGTCATTACTTGTCCCCATAAATTGCTTAAATGCTTTTCAGCCCTAAGTATTAATTAAACCACCAAATGATTTTGCTTTCTAGCAAGACAGGAATGCACTCTATATTTCAATTTTTCAATACAAAATTGTACTGATTATTAGTTCAGTACCCTAGGACAGTTACCTGACAATTTCTTTATATCTGCTCTATACTTTGAGCTCTTTAACTATGGGTGTGAATTTGTTCTACCAACATTTAAAGAAAGAATATATGCAAGACAGAATGGAAAACAGTAACTACTTTTTTATCCTTCAATATCAGACAGGAGTGAACTACACATTGACATAACTCCAGTGTTTTACTTGTAGGAACAAAGAAACACTATGGCTAAAAGATATTCACAGTTAAGGTTCTTTGTGCTACCCAAACCAGCCAAGATACTACTATTTAGTGTCAGCAACAACAGTCCTACTACAGATGCACAGCCACAGTAGTTAAACCTTCACAGCCAGAATCATTTGAGGATGCAGAGATTTTCCACCTGCTTTGCAGAATGCATTAGGATACAGACCTTACCTTTTGTTCCCTTGTTTCAAGTTTTTTGTTTTAACCATGAAAAATATTCCCCTTTCTTGTGACTTCTCAGTCAGTTACCAGTGTTTTACACATATTTTCACTGCAGTACTGAGCAAATGTGGGACAATACATTGGCTAGTGAATTACAATACTCATAACACAGTAGCTACATTCAGCTATTTTAATTCCAGTTATTTGTCCATTAGTCCAACAGCCACAACATGAACCATTTGCAGAGATTAAAAAACCCCACTGTCTTCCAATGTTCAGCACTTCAGTCTGTATTAGTTAGTATTCTGTTATAAAACATGAGAATTTTAGTTGACTTTCAAGCAGCATGTCTTATAACTATATAATCTCACAAAAATATAACCTCTGCCATTCTATCTCTACAGGTCTGTAAAAACAGCGGCTCCAATCAGTCAGTATGTTTTAAAGAAAATACCATAAAAATATCACATCTAAAAGTTCAATATAATAGTCATCTTTGATTGGACCTAAAATTACTGTGCAGTCAAATCTGATTTTAAAAGTTTGACTAAAAAGACACAAGGATTGAAATATTTACATTATACACATTTTTCAATTACAGTTCTATTAGAAAGTGGAATGTTTGAGAAATAACATATTAACTCAAGCCTCACAGGGCAGCTCCAGACCAGAGCAGCATCTTCATTCTCTGTATTTTTTGAACAAGAGAGGTTTCTCATTGACATTTTTCACATGTAGATTATTTCTTTGATCTGTAGAATTATGCTCCTGAACTAGCATCATGTCCCACAAAGTCATTAAGTTAAGTGTTAAATAACATTCATATTTATAACTATGTGACAGCATGGACTATATATATATATATACACACACACAAACACACTTAAAATCTTTGTCCTAAGGCTGATTCTAAGTTTTAAAAAAGTGGATTTATGTATAAAAGTAGTTGCTAGAAAAAAAAATCTCTCTGAAGCTTTAGAATTTAGTACTGATATGGTCTCCATTTCTAGACCACAGAGAAAGAAAACCTGGACAATCTTTAGATGAGTTAAATTGGCTCACAAGCTGATGAGCGTATTTTTCAGTAATACGCAATTTCACTGGCAAAGGATGCTGCCACTGAGGTCTAGAGCTCACATGCATTTATACTAGAACTGGGCAGACCTACACATGGCCTGCTTGGAAAGGTAACTAGATTGAAGTCCATTTGTCCCTTGGAACTGCTCTCATCGTAGCCAGGTGGAGGGCACCCACTGGGGTTCTGTGTCAAGCTTATTTATTAACCGAAGTAACTCTTGATACGCCTTATCAAGATCAGAATTCACAATTGCTGTATCAAAGTAGTGGCCATTGTTCTGTTCCATCTCCCTTGTCTTCTCTATGATTTCTCTCAGCTCTTCTGGCTGCAATTAGAAATAGGGAGTTAGTGTAGGTGTGTAAGCCTCTCCCCCACAGTAACAGTAGGGAAAGGGAACAACTCCATTTTTTATACAAACACTCATGGTGTTGCTATTGGCTATTGAAAAGTTTACAGGAACACTCAACTGTGATCCATACGTGAAAGCTAAGGGCATTTGAGACAATCCCGACTCACTGGCTATGAGTGGCAAAGAGAAAATAACTGCCCAGGCTGAAGGAAATGAAGAAGATCTGGTCATTGCAAAAGCATTAAAATAATTTTACCTGAAGAGTTTTGGATTTTCAAGTAAATGCTTTTCCAAAGGCAAGTATGTTCTGAAATGAAAACCCGTAATCCTTTGCTCCATAGAATTACTCCCAGGTTTACTTGAGGACAAAACTGGGCTTTCCACAGTTTTGTAATAAAAGGTCATGTTTTTGTACCCAAATGCAGGAATCCCAATGCAGAGACACTGTGCCCCAGGATTACTGAATTAGCAGTGCATGCCCTTGTCTAATACCTCTCGTGTTTCTTTGAATGAACCCTTCTCTTAGCATGGTCTGCCAACCAACCTGGAGCACAACTACACTGGTTCACTGCAGTGGTAACTGCCAGTACCATCACCGTATCCCCATCCAAAGCAAGGAGTATGTGCAATTGCTCATCAAACCCAGCATGGTTTCAGAAGAAGTGCAGGACACCTTACCTTAGGATTTTTCCCTTCTTTGGCCAATAAAGCACGTAGTCGCTCTTGTGAAGGTGGCGCAACAAATATAATATATGGCTTCAAGTCAGAGTTACGTAGTGTTTTCAGTGACTGCAAAAACAGGATTAAATATTTAACAGTTCCACCCAGGAAAAGGGCATTTATTGATGCACTATTCAAATGCTACAATTGATAAGATACTCTTCAAACAGAACTGTATATATTAACAGACACAGAATTAACTGAACAGTATTCAGAGTTCAGACACCATTTCCTACAAAATTTATATTCCAACATTTCTGAGCTTCATGAAACTATAGTTTATTTTTTAAATATTTAAATATTTACTTTTGTTCAAGAATATTCTTCACAACTGAACTAAAGGAACAGATCTTTTGGTATGCACAAACAATGAAAAGGTCAGCTACACTGAACTAAGTGTCTTAAAATGCTAAGGAAAGGTATGAGCTTTGAACAGAGAGAAGTCTTTAAATATTACAGTTTACTTGAAAAATCACAGTTTAACCTTTACTGTTTTGAAAATTAAAATACAAGACATCAGATGCACTTTACTGTATAAGTAACATTTTGTTTTGTCAGGTTTGTCTTGGGATAAACAAACTGTCTCTCAAGATAAATTTTTATAGCCACAGAATTAGATAAATTTTTTAATAGTTATGAATTTTCATCTCATGACATGATTTGCAATATCCATGAGCTGCACTAGTAAAGTATCACATGGTCCCAGCTGGTGATGATAAATTGATGACTAATTATAGCTTCAATACTACCAGATTTTACTGATGTGGCTGAGTTTTAGGGCTTCTTCTACATCATCTACTACAGCAGCAGACCTCATACATACCATATGTATCAAAAAAACAGGCTGCATTCCAGGACTCAGCCTCTTACCATGTTTGACTAAACTTCCAAATTGAGATATGCAAGCATAGTTTTTCTCTTCATAACCAAAAGATCACAGCTAAATGGCTTTTCAATACTGTTCATGTGATGTACCTCATTTCTGAACTGTATTTGGAAACTGCACAAACATTCCTGAAATGCAATTTCCAAGTATAATCACAAACAATGTCCTCTCTATCTTCAAAAACCCCAGAGATCACGGAGTAATTGGAAGATGGAGAGACACAAATCTTATTTTAATTCATTTTTCAGTTTAGATGGTTTCCAGATACTTAACGCTGGTGAAAACTAAAGCCCCAATCACCTGCAGCAAAGATGTGCATATAAGGAACTGAATAGAGTCAACTGAGCATCACTGAAAGAAAATCTGGCATAAACATGAACATGGATCTTGAAAGCACGCTCATTTGATAAACCAGATACAGCTCTACAGATATTCACAGTAGGTTCTACAATTAAAAGATGACAGGCAAGGCTTTGCCATACCTGGGTATGAAGATTTAAAAGGCATATCTTGCCCGAGTTGATGACTTGCCGCACGGAGTCTATGCTCGTACCATAGAGGTTCTTCTCAAACTCTCCATACTCAATGAACTTCCCTGCAGCTATGTCACTCTCAAATGCCTGTCGGGAGATGAAATGATAATCCCTGCCCGCTGTTTCATTCTCTCTCCTATTCCGAGTAGTATCTACAAAGAAGAAATTGAGCTGGTGATACACATACAGAACTGAAGAAAAGAAAATTTTTCTCGTGGCAGGCATATTACTAATCATGCAAACACACCCCATACCCTCCCTCAACCCAACATAGGAAATATCCATTAAATCCATGTATTTTATTTTTCTACAGTCAATGTCCCTGGTCAGATTGAGTTGTCAAATTTAATCTAGAGGTCTCTTTTACATTATCTAGATGAAAAAAAGATAGTACACTACAAAAGGAATAGTTTTGACTGTGTAGTTGTGTTCTGAATGTGAAAATAGCTATTAGTTGTTTTTCAACAAATATATACTGCTAAGTTGTTTTTAAACATAATCTAAGGTACATTAGACATTAAAAATATAATATTCACTGAAATACAAGCAGTTTGGGAGGGCACTAAAGCCACCTCCACCTAAATTTAAATTTACACAGGACATTTGATAAAATTTTTTTTTGCTCAATATACTGGTTTCTTTTTTAACTGCTGTAACTTACTCCAATTTTATTCAAACAGATATAAATCTATGTCTTACAGTACCTCTAGAGCACTGTGTGTGTACCACTGGATTTACATTAACTTCCCTTTTTCCAAGAGCTCAGTATCTCCTGCCCCAAACCCCCAAGCTCCTAATTACTATTTCCAACACAACAGGATTTGTCTGCAGCCAAGGTTCAGAATAAGGAACCTTATCTGCTGTCACACTCACGGGGCACGGCGGAGGCAAAGCGATCCACTTCATTATTCATCAGTCTCTGCCGCAGCTCGTTCTGGCCGCAGTTCTGCGGGCCAATCAGAACGATGGGACGCTTCCTGTTTGCTGGCTGATGGTACAGTGACATCTCCTCGTAGGTCAAAATTTCCTCATTGTCATAATCTTGAGAGAACAATAAAACAGTCACAACACACTCTACTGCCAGTTCCGTGTACTGCCTGTCACGCAGTATCAGATTTCAGACAGCTCCTGACTCTCTGCCTAGCATCTAACTCTGAGTCACTAAAGTAACAGAAGCCCAAAGATCATCATGTGCCCAGTAAAATGAGAATTTTTTTCCCTTTCTTGGAAAGAAAATGTTTCCACTTACTACTCTTCATATAACTAGTAGCATAAACCCAAGAAACAACTTCTTTGCCAAAAAACAAGTTTCTAGTACAAGAGTAACACTTTATACCCAATGGCAGCAACCACCATCCCAAACTACTTTTGTAAGAACATAGTATAAGTAGCTTATAAAATCTGTTAAGAAAGTTTCCATTTATGAAACTGAATTATGCAGAATGAGATGATACTACAAAGCTGTAATAAATTGGCTCATCATTGTAAAACTATGAGTGCTTCTATGCCTGAAAAACTATCTGTTTATTCCCTTATCATCTGATTTTCATTAGACACTAAATGGCCCTTCAAATCCTTTCACTTCTTTTACATCTTTCATTAAATGCTGCAACACAACATAGTATTGCACTTACACAGAACTTCCTGCTAGCATTTCTAACATCATACCCTGAATTTCAACATTCTCTTCACAATCTTTTAGTTGTTTATAATTACACACACTGTGCAAAAGTTGTTCCTTACCATCATTTTTATTTGCATTGTATAAAACCTTTTTCCGTTTCTTTTTGTTTTTCTTCGCGCACCAGAGTTTTCCTAACCAAAATAAAAATTATGACAATCAAATACCCATACAACAAAAATCTTCCTATTCCATCCATGTTTTGGATCTTTAAAGCGAAGAATTTATTCTGCAGTCTTGAAAAGGTGTAATATCCTTTTTTGGATTACAATACTTTTAGTGTATTAAGCAAATGTCAAGGCCTTCAACCAAGTCATGGCAGATAAAATTCTTTATGAAAAAAGGGGCTTTCCAAATTCTCTACATTATTCCAATTACATCACAAACAGTTGTGAGAAACCCACATGATTTATACAACAAAGTGTTGAATTCACTCTTGTATTTAAATGAAGAATTTCAAAGAATCATCCCACTTGTATTACAAAAAAAACCAAACAAAAACACACCAGGAGATCTTCCTGCAACTCCACCAAGATTCTGTGTAACACTACTTAACACTATTACAAGAGGTTTTTTTTTTTAACTTGGGAAGCATATATCCTACCTGATTTTTCAGGTTCCTTGTCTTCTTCTATGGTTTGCTTCATTGCTTCTCTTTGTTGCTGAAAACTTTTTCCTTGATACATTAAAAAAAGCACAAGAGTCATTAACATTTAGAAACCATTTCCCTGCTTTTTCATAATGACTTACTAATTTGATTCTTTCCTAAGCTTTTACATCTCTGAAAGTTCTAGTAGAATGTAACATACAAAAGAAATTTTAAAAGAGAAACCAAAATTGCTGCAAAATTCATTTATTACTTCAGAAATCTATTAATCAAGAGAGACTTGCAGAGCATTTGTAGTATACTAGACAGTTTTGCCTGGAAAAGTGAAAGTACTAGAAGGACTACATTTCCCCACTAAGACGATGTAATTTTCTAATTTTTTTTGCATGTCAAATGCGTTACATTTATATTAAATATTTTGAACTTCAATTTAAAATAGATTAGCCTGTATTTAAATCAGTGCTTCTCTCAACTTGTTCAAGCATCATAAAGCTACAGAGTGATATTCTATGGAATTTGTTCACCATGTTTAACAGAGCAACAGATCTTTAATGAACTAGGCTGCAATTTATATGGTAATGCAAAAATTATGAACAGACTTCAGTGTCTGAAAGTCCTGTTATTCAAAGGCCTTCAACAGTGAGAAAGCAAATCTGTCACAAGTAACTGAAATCCTTTGTTAAGTGAAAACATGTTGAAAAGTTACCACAAATAGGGACTGTATCAAGTAGTTTGTTTGAAAAAGGTAGGAAACTTCAGAGCTGTGCCCATGTTCAGAGAGCAAGTGGGCTGCAGTCCCACATCTCTGCTGCAGCCAGCAGAGGGAGCTCCGGATCTGCAGTCCCCACGGTGGAGGACTAAAGGAAGAGGAGAGTAGCTCCTGAAAGGGGCAATGAAAGCAGTAGCTTTACTCTTCATTTAACTCAAGATATGGCGATGCCCAACAGTAGGCTCTGTTGCAAATGGTTCAAAGACACAGATATATTTAAGGCAACAGATATTTAAGAGTACACAAGTCTTTGAAAACCTGAATATTGCTCCTCTGTGGCTATGATAACTAACTTAATTGACTGCCAAGCTTTTTCTGGAGCTTTATTTACCAGGGATAAGGCCTGCCAATGGCTGGTTATCTTCATCTCCATCCCTGTAAGCCTGCCACCAGTTTGGATCTTCTTGACTGATCACGTGGAGTATGTCTCCTTTTTGAAAAGATAAGCCTAACTCTCGGCAGGGGACGTAAGGGTCATCAGAGGGATCATAGTCAAAATGTGCCTTCACGTGTATCTGTAGGAGATTGAATGTTAAAAAAAAAGAAAAACAGCCCAGTGACTTCTGAAGAATTAAACCTTGTCTTCCTGTGAATGCATTAGAGCTATGACATATAAAAACTCCAAGCTTCTATAAAATGTAAAGTTTATCTCAGGCATACAGGAGGTACTGGGATGGAAACATTAGGTTAGCAATGGAAAAGACACAGTTGTGCTAGGTTGGACACAAAGGCTTGAATTTAACCTGCAATTTCCTCACCATTGTAGGAGACAATTCCTTCCCAGCTACTATGTATGTTCTCTGCATCCAAAAATTATCAGAGGTATTCTGATTGGTTAAAGTACCTAATAACAGACTGAAACCCATTTGCTGGGCTTTATGTGAAGTTTCACTTGTTAAGTGTTTTGTCACCAATCATTATGTCTGGGAATTCTTTCTTCAAACTTTAAAGCTATCTTTTCCTCCCAAAGCATATTTGCAAGTTTCAACAATCGAAATTTTTTTATTACATACATACATACACACACACACACACACACACACATATATATATATATATATTTATAGACACACACACACAACACAAATTGAAAATAAGGTCATAACCACAGGAAGTTCAATTTTTACAATTTCTTTCAGAAACTGAGTTAAAATCGTACTAAGAGTTTTGGTTTAAGATCATTAATAACTTTCAACACTTAGTTCAGGTGTTAGCCTGATAACAATTAAAATCAATTTAAATGGCTACGTTTTGGGTTTGTTTCACAATGTAAAGGACCTGCAGAAGAACTTTTAAAGACTACTGGTAAAACAAAGTATGCTTCACTGAGCACAAGTGCAGAGCTACTTACAACTGTCTCCTTTGCAGGAGGTGGCTTGCTCTGCTGACTGGGAATCAATACAAAGGTGAGAGTACCATGCATGTCAGCCTGAGGGGAAAAACAGACTCTTTTATATACAGTATCAAAATATGGCTTAAGGTTAAGAATTTTGACAAATAATACATTTTAGGAAATGCTTTAAAAACTCCCATTACAAGTTGTTCCAAACAGCACATCATCTACTCCTTAGCTGGTTTAAAATATATAGTATATAGATTCAGAAACAGTGATTCAGTAAGACTAGAAAGCTAAGTGTTGATACTCAGATTTTAAAAGCCTAGCTTTCTTGAATATAAACTATTTCTACTTGAAATGGAACAGCTGCTGTTCTGTCAAGCAGGGATTTAAGAGAAACAGATAATATTCACTTGTTCTGTTCAAAAATACCAACAAGTTAGTCTACACTGTAATGAAAAAATACATTTAAAAAAGTAATTTTTCTAGAACTGTTTAAATGGAACAGTACTTTCAAATCTAAACATTTCTACTATGCTTTTATGCTGCTAACATTAGGAAAGAACACAAAACAGTGTTTAAAAATCTAGCTAACATACTTGAATCTTGCATATGTAGTGTTCAAGACCAACACTGCAGTCATCCTTGATAAGAAAGTTGAACATAATAAATGTCTTGTCTATCTTCGTTTATGTACTTCCATTTGCAGAATGTGTTTGCACACATAAAAAATATCTTGATAAAGTGCAACAACCTGTGACCAGGTCTACAGGTGTTTCACTTCCTATACACCATTCTACCATAAGCATAACACAACAATTTATCCTGTATAAAACAAGAAAACGTATGTATTTTGGAAAATTCAGAGCTAAGGCTTAAAAAAGGTAATTGTAACTTGACCATAACATGATGAAACTACAAAAAAGGAAAACCCATGATTTTCAGTCAGTATGCATAGTTCCATGAGGAATGCATATAATCTCACAGTGATCATGTGCACAGCCTAATCTAAAAGTCACATGTAGTTTATTATCACTTGAGTAGCAAGTAGTGAGGCAAAACTAAGGGTGGAAGTAATTTATTTCTCCTGTGCTTGAAGTTCTTTGGGGGGTCTGAAGCAATTTAGAACTTTATTTCCAGACTGCAAAAAAAAAAAAAAAAAAAAAAAAAGATGATATACAAAGGATTAGAAGTATTATTATAAATTAGTTGCATTAAAAATACATTTTAAAAATCCACAAGGCTGTGTTTATTTTGTTTTTAATTTTCAGCAAATTGATTCTCTCTTCTGCTAAAGTATTGTGGCTTTACACCTTTTGTTTTCCAACACCCAGTGTTGCAGGAGCTGCTCAGGAGCAGAATAAGTTCTCTACAGAGAACTAAAATGCCAGACTTTAATTACCTGTTAATCACCTCCAAAACACTCTTTTCAGAAGCACAGAACTTAGTTAAATATAGCTTTAAAAAACATACAGATGGCAATGGAGGCAATTACAAATTATGATGAATCTCACATCTGATCCAAAAAAAGCACAGACATTCAAGACTTCTCAGAGAATTTTACGCATCTTTCTAATTGATTTTAAAATAGTAAAACAAAAACCCCCAAAACCTCACACATTTCTGCCTCTACTTCCTTCCACCTGATCTCACTGTATGAAATGGATGAAAAATTTTAATAGTAGATTTTAGAAAAAAGTTCAACTGAAGATGGAAATCATCCATTAAAAACCACTGTCTTACTGTACCATAGGACAACTTCATCTGTGGATATTGCTGACTATTCTTCCTACAATACACAACCTACAGCTGAACCCAAGTCTTTGTCCTGATTCTAATTTGTCTCTAAAGTATAAATCTACTAAGTAATTTGAAGATCTACTAAATATATTTCTCTTCTTTTTTTTTTTCTCCCCCAAACTCCTTATTAAATAAGTCCTAGTTGATATTTCCAGTGTTTTGTGCCAAAGTTATAAATTAACCTCTAAAAAATATCATTTTCATCTGTTTCCACTTTGACAGGATGGTCTTGCCTGCTACAATCAGACCAAATATTCAGAATTGATCCAAAGCAGATACCAGGGACAAGCAAGAAAGTCGTGCATTTGGGCAACAGAAAATACTGGTGGTAATTGCCAGCTTTTGACATTTTTCTCACAGGGCCTTCTTGAAAGTGACTATCTCTAATTTACTAATTCCTGATGGATTTCTTGCCTAGCTGCTTTTAAACTAAAGTATAATTTTGTCATGAAAGGTGTAATAGACAAGAAAACATCTATGTAAATAAACAGCTAGACAGAAGGGCTTTTATCAGGAAAGAGTAGTAACATAAAGGTCCTGTGTGATACAATTTGTAGTGGGTTAAGTCTGGCCAACAACTTAAGCACTGACCAGCTCCCAATGCACTCCTCTCTCCCAGCTCGTTGAGGGAGAGAATTGGAAGACCAAATGCAAGAAAAAAATCTCATGGTCAAGGTAAAAAGAGCCGAATAAGAGAAGTGGAAAAACCCCAACCCAAGTGATGCAAAAGCAATCACTCACCATCCAGATTTTACTGCTCAGCCTGACGTTACATGGCCATTCACATTACTGGTCAGTCTGGGTCAGCTGTACTGGCTGTGTCCCCTCCCAACCTCTTGCTCAACCCAGCCAGTTGTAAGCAGTGGACAGAGTGAGAAACAGAGAAGGCCCTGACACTGTGCATGCACTGCTCAGCAACAGCTAAAACACTGCTGCATTATCAACACTGTTTCAGTCTAAACACAGCCTAAAACGCAGCACCATATAAGCTGCTATGAAGAAAATTACCTCCAAACCGGCCACACATTTATTACTTATGGACCAAATCAGAGACAAAGATGAAAAATTATGGCTTCTCATAGCTAAACAATGTTTTTCTTAGAAATCATTAGAAATAAGTTTAAAGATAGTAGCTTGATGCATTTTTGCAGATAACAGCAATTATACTTTAGCCAGTATGCTCCTATACATCAGAAAGAAAACTTTAAATGGACCTCCCCCTATGAACACCAGCTACCAGAATGAAAATACTTTTGAGGCTAAATATGAGTAAATTAGCAAGCAGAGTCAACAGGCTTCAGACTTATGAAATAAGTATTTATTGCAAAGAAAACAAGAAGTGTTCCAACTCACCAGCAAGTCAAAAACTTCATTAACATCTTTTCCACGGATCTCAATGCCATTGATCTCCAGAACTTCATCCCCTTCATGTAACAGCCCACTCTTCTCTGCAGCACCTCCTTTGACTATTCGACTGATGATAACAGAATCCATTTCATTGCGAACAGTAGCACCCTGTGTAGTAGCAACACATTCTGAATTTATTATACATTTGAAACTCAAAGCCATCTATTGTATATATTCCAAGTGAGTGGAAAAACTATGATGAAAAAGAATGCAAGTAACAGCTTGGATGCATACACACAATGTTCCAGTTCAAAAAAACCACTGCTTAATTCCTTCAACCTACACTAAAGACTAAGAATTTAATTGGGCCACATCATAACATCGTTTTTTTATAGTCCTAAGGAGACTTTTATTTGAAAGATGCAAATAGCAGATGATAACTGCTAAACAAACCCCAAAAACAGGAACCACCAACCAAAAAAACCTACAACTGCTTGGCACAAGGTTTAAGCTCCCTTGCAGTAAGCTTGGAGCAGTAACTCTTGCCAAGAAGATCTGTCAAAACCGAAGCTGATAGAAATTGTACAGATTTTATGTGGTTACTGCCCAATTCGAGTCAAACACAAGTTTACTGTCTATGACTGTTTCTCATTTTGAAGGGAGGGAGAGTGTTTACAAGTTAAACATTACCCTTGCATTCGAATTCCAAACACTTCACAGCAATCTGGGAAGGACAAAAAGGCTTACTTCCTTTACACACAACTGAGTAGGCACCAGTACTTACCAATGGAATATCCCGAGCTTTCTCAATGCGAACTATTTTAACCGTCTCCCCTCCGTACACGCCAACATTCTCGTAAATCTTTTCATCTGTCACAGGCTCTGGTTGCATTTCTTGTTCTGCAACCTTATCATGAGCCAGTAGAAGTGCCTAGTGTTAAAATCAGATCAGTTACAGAAAATATCACACTTGATAATGCATACAAAACGGTAGATGAAATTCTGCAATTTCAACAATCTCTGCAGGTTAGAGAACACTGCAAACTGACTCAAGCAATTAAAAAAAATAATTTATCACAGCTACGTAGCACCTACTCTTTTTCAAAACTTTCAGACTGGCAAATAATAAAAAAAGCAATTTTGAACTCCATTGTGACTGTACTTCTATCTTATCTTAAGATTTCTACTAAAAAACCAGACTGGTTAACTATGCGTGTGTCTGCAGAGCCAGAATAAGTTTTGCAGTGAAAACTACTTTTACATCACCACCTCAGGACAAAATTTCCTTTATGAACCCTAAGGTAAGCATGAAATAATTGCCAAAGGTAAAAACATAAGCAAAGCAGCTCATGTGTTGCCCTGTTCCCACAGACCTACTGCTACACTGGTTATTGCAAATCACCCTGTAATACATATAAACCTCAGCAAGGGCTGAATACAGTCATGCATTACAAGTTCCACTTGTTCCATTTGTTTCTGGAAATTCCAAATACCTTATCCTAGAAAAATGAGGGTAGAAAAATAAATGAGGGTGACGGTAGAGAAATAAAATTCTCCCTTACCCAGTCAGCCCAAGGCAAAAATTAAATTACACTGAAAATAGCATCAAGAAATAGATCCATTAGATTAGAAGTTTCATTTTATTTTACCTGCATGTGAGGGGCATTCAGCAAAGCATTAAGCTCCTGTCCATCCTTATGGTGGCTGGGTTTCAAAACACTCTGTACCTAAAATAAAATCAAGCAGTAAAACTCTAAATCTAGCCTCTAAATCTAGAGTAAACTTGAAATCTTCCTCTCCTTCTCAAGCACAACTCCCTACTTGCAATTACTCATTTTACTGAAAGTAAAGTATATCCATGTAGTTGTTACACTACTGCTGATTGATTGATCTGGTACACGTTTGGAAAACATGCAATGAGACCACAGCACTAACCCAGCACATCTTGCCTCAGTAATAAACCACCAAACCTAAGCTGGTATCCAGTACCTCACATAGATTTGTCAATACCAGAGACTGGCAATGAGCTCAGGTATCACAAAGGTGCACACAAAAAAATAATAAACTCCAGACAGTGAAACTTAGTGATTTCATGTCAGTGAAATCAGTCACAATGAAGTGCATGTGACTATGTTGGGCTTTTCAACTGGAGTAATTTCTTATTAATGTGACTAGCCTTCTTCTTCTTTAAAAGCAGATTATGATATTCTTATTACACAAACTACTTCCACCAACAGCAAGGCCAAAGATTCCGAGAAAGGTTTTGCAAAGCGTCCTGGAGCTCCTGTCTCAGGAAGTGCACAAATCAAAACTCTTACAGTCCCTCTCTGGAAACCTGCTTTCTTTGGCTGGTTCCAAAATAATCCACACTTATACAAGAACAGCTTTTGCTCATGCAGCTTCAGTTGCCAAAATAAGTTTTCCTTCTCATACAGTTAACCAAACAAACCTTGCCATCGTCTCTTGCAAATACTGCTATGCTCCTACAGAGAGCTAAGAGCAGGGAAGTCCTCTTATGTAAAGGTGAGGCTGAAGACACTTTCCAAAGCCATTATCCTCTGGCCTAATCTGACCAAAGGCACAAGTGCAACAGCACAAATGAATCCAAAGACATCAAGAGTAGATTATGTAAATCAGAGCAGCAGCTTTCAGAGAAATAGAAAACATTTTGTTCAAGAGCTTTTGACTCTTACAGATGAGGAAATATGACATCAAAGGATCAAGAAACCAAAAGTTTCAGAGAGAAAATAATTCAGCTTTTTGTATGATCTAACAGTATCTAAAGCTCAGAAAAGTCTCTATCCTAGAAACAATTATCTAGAGAAATGCTAACAACTAGGATGCTACCAGACAACAGCTCTGAAAACTTTAAAGTCAAGATACTTTTAAATTCTAGGAGAAGCCACTAAATGAACTGTGCCCATCCATGGAGCAAGATCCTCACATTGCCAGGCAAACTGTCACATGGAACATGTTCCTGTGCTTTGCAATAATAAACCTGACAGAACCTCCAAAAGCCTTCCTTCTGACATCCCTAGAACATGCCTCATGGTGAGCAAATGTAGTATAGCTTAAAATGGTCAAACAAGAAGCCAGATTTAAGTATTTTTCAAACTGGTTTCTTTAAAATCATAGAGAACAGAAAGAGTTCAGTTTCACAAAGTCCTGGCCTTAGTGATGTGTCTAAATTACACAGGAAGCTATTACACCTGGCTTAAACTGAATTCTAGGATGCCACACAGCAAATAGAACACTTCAAAAGACATTTCACTGACAAGCTTTTCTCTGCTTTGAAAGAAAAGTTTCTTCTATACAAAAGATTTTCCCATAAAGGTTTATTTAAGGTCTCTAACTTTCAAAGGACTTTGAACTCCTTTCTTGAAGAAGCCTTAAAGCTTTATTTATCAAATCTTTACTATCTTTTAATAGGAAAACCTACTTGGAGAGCAACTTGGAAGTCTTGCAAGGAACACAATCTTCTGAATGCAAGGTCAGAGGCTGGAGATTTGACAGTGGAAAAGAAAGTAATCTAGTTCAACCAGTTACACTGTGTGCAGTAAACATTCTTTATTCAAGTTGAATTTCTGCTTTGAATAATTTGATTGCTAAAAATTTTAATATTCCCCCCCCTTTTAAGAAAAACATACATCTCTCATTTGTTTATTTAATGAAGCTCTAGGAAAGCTTCAGGCTGTCCTATGCACCACTTATTACAGCAGTAGTGCTGCTTGTCAGTGTCTTTTCTAACTCATGGTAATAAATCGTATAGCTTTATCAGTCTAAGGAATTTGAAGAAGTCTGTCATGGAAGTCTGTCATTCCATAAGTGACGCGCTACATATAGCAGAGACGATCCACACTGAGTATGTGGCAATAACTGTATTTTCGTAACTCTTCATACAAGTTTTTATTGTTAATCATGTTACCTCTAGTTCAAGAACCTCCCCTCACCCCCGCCTCCAAATTATCAATTTGCTTTTATTACACACACCACAGTTTGTGGGCATGTATGATGGAGGCATGTGCTGGAGTGATATTAAGCATTCCAAAATTAACTGCACCTGCAAAATTCTGTTGTTGTTTACAGCAGGTGAGCAGGACTGTCAGGTGGAACATACATACATTCTGGTGCACTTACACCAGAAGTTATGAGCTTCCAGTGCATCCCCTCAACCGTACTGATCTGGTTTATTTGTCTGATTTTGCAGAAGCAAACACAAGCAAGGCCAAAACATTTAGGAACACAGTCTATATAAATTGAGCCTATTAAATATATTTAATAGCAGGAACGGTTTTGTGGTATTTGGTATGTGCTATTACAGCCAAGTTATAAACTGTCTTGAATGCTGCATCAAATATTCTTACAAGGTCAAGGTTCAGACCATGTTCCCATAATCCTTGCCCTCATCTTGGTCAAGTTTAAATGGATTTAAAATCAATTTAATTACACTTGATGTTTACCAGCTATTTTTATTTGAGACTTGGAGTACACCCCATTACATGAAGATAAGCTTTCTCAAATAAATTCCTTAAGCTCAAGTGCTTCATTCCACCTTTTTAATTCAACTGAAGTTTCTTAAAAAGAAAAAAAAAATCTTGAGTAGTTAGCTGATAGTTATCAGAAGTGGTAGGAAAATTAACTGTACATGTATACTACCATTTTTAAGAATTTTCTAAAGAGGACTGGAAAATTAAAAATCCCTAAATAATATTAATTATTACTTTTTTAAAGGGAGACTCTTTCATGTTGCATTGTGCAATTATGCTGTAAAATGCCTTTCCCCATTAAAAGATGTTCTCTTCCACAGTATAGCCTCAAAAAAAACCATGTCTGTAGCTTTAAACTGAGGCACATACTCCAAACAGCTTCAGTTATACACTGTTGCTCATGACCTGTGCACTAAAATATGCACACCAGCACTACCTGCTATTTAAAATTAATGTTATGCATGTATCTGCTATTTTTCTTCCTTGTAATGTCTTCTGGCTTTTATCATCAAGATGTTATCAGTATCTTAAAACCAGGCTTTTGCAAAAGTCTTTTCAAAAACACCCTGAAGTAAGTAAATGAACTGCTTTCTGGGGGAGTCTCCCATGCCTATGCTTAGAGAAAAGACAACCAAAAATGAGAGTACAAGAAAAAAACTTGGGCACACAAGATAAACACATTGTCAGGATTAAAAAACACCCCACACCAACAACAAACCCAAAGAAACAACAAAAACACCACCAACTTTTCTAAAGCAGAAATAATTTCTTCCCATACTGCTACCATAACTAATACAGAAACCTTTTCAAAATGAATAAAAGATTTGAAAACCAAGCATAAGATCTATTCAGGCAAAACAAGGAAGTACAAAGAGATGTGAATGGAGGCTTCAAGGTATCCTCTTGAGACGCTTCTGTCAGACACAGAAATATTTGTCCTGAATTTCTGGCTCTATCATTTCAGGATGTTATTTAACATGTTGCAAAATACAAGTCACTTAAATATACAAGAAGCTGAGTCACAGAGATTACATCTGAAAATAGAAACAGACATTTGCAATATATAGAGTTTTCAGGAATTTCAAGGCTGGACAAGACAGGGATGGGAGATAAAGAGTCAAAATGAGTGCAGTGATTTGTCATTTATACATAGTCTTGTGGATAATGATCAACTTCTGCTGGTTTAGAAATTCTGGATAAATGAAATATTTTCCTTTTGCTTAACCTTCTTCATGACTGGTAAGAGACACAAAACTGGTTTTGCACTACCTTCTTGTCTTATTTCAAACCATTACACTTCTGACTTTAAGATTTAACAAATCACCCCAAAAAAAGAGAAGAATATATTGGGAGAATTGAGAAGAGAGAAAAGAGAAGAAATTGGGAGAAACACAAATCTTGGAAATAGACCCAGAGTTTTCCTAGGCATATTTTCTTCTTGGAAACTTCTATTAAGTAGCAAATAGAAGGTCATCATATTCATAAAGGGAAAGAGCCGACTTTCTTAAGGGTTTCATCTGTAACACCCTGTATTATAAAAGGAGGTTCCAATATTCTGGCTTGTCTCTGAATGAAATCCTAAACTAGGCCTATGTAAAGTGGATGTTTGGGAGAGTAGTTTACAAGCAGAAGGTAACTGAAAAGATTCCTTCAGACTCAGAGACACAGTGAACAAGTTCAATGAGGATTTTGAAGCAGGCTACAGACTGATGAATAAGCAAGCCAGAGGGAAGCTCACATGTACTGCGAACATATGATTATAGTGGGTTGATGAAAAGTTTTCACTGATTCAGAGGATATTCCAAAGTACTTCTACCTGCTTTTGGCAGAGTCTTGCCGACAAACCTAAACAAGAAAATCCTACTGATTAAACTGAAGTTTAATCAACACCTGCGCCTTTAGACTGTATTTAAATGATGTCCCTCAAGAGTCAGCAATTTCTTCAGCAAAAGAACTTCAAGCTTGCTATAATGCTGCTGGGCTTACAGATTAAAGTCAAATAAGAAAAGGAGAGTGGAAAAAGCTGTTTAAAGAATGCTTCAGGGAGAAAGAAAACCAGATCCTAAACCAACCAAACCAACCCAAAAACCCCACCAACACCCACCACCTGCTGCCATACTGAAATACTCCAACCCATGTACCTGAATCAGTTTGGTTTGCTGGGTGCTAAATGCTGGAGCCTTTCTTTACCCAGCCCTTGGATCTGGCTTTGCTGAACACTACAGTGCTAGGCTTGCACTGATGTTGGTATTCAAGCTACTTGGGTCAAAGCTAACAAATATACATGAGTCTAAGATGTAGCCACCCCTCACTACAATACATACCTGCACCAGGCCACAGAAAATTGTGACAAAAGTTACTGAGTGACCCTTCAGAGGATTTTAACAATTCCTAAAAAATGTATCAGTTCTTACAAAAGAGCTGTCATCTGTCAGACCAAAATAAGTTCAATCACAGCAGTAATTAAAAGCATTGAAATTAAAGGATCTGCATCTCACTTTAAAGCAGAAGGCTTGTTTCTAGTATGCTTGTATTTTCAGAGATGACTCCCAACCTAAAAGCCACGGCTCAACTTAGAGGAGAGTCACAATAACAGAGAACAGTAACTCAGTTCCTGAATGCTTGAAATAGAGAATACCAACGGAAAGGGAGTTAGATTGTCACAACCACTCCCTTTTCCTATGTTTAAACATAGTACCTTCTCTGTTACATATCTATCCATGCTAAAGAGGGAGTTCCTTACCCCCAAAATGCTTTTCTGGTTACAGTTTGCTGTATCCGGTTTTTCCAGATTTCCAATCAGTGACTATTATAACCCCTTTCATAGTCAACATTCAGTCACTCAGACAAGCTTGACAAGTATGTATTTCAACAGTAGCTATGATTATAGGTTTCATGTATGTCACAGGGATGCATACTGTACATACCTCTTGTGCTAGTTCTTGTGCATTGGAGCTGAGAGGATATGGAGGGCTGGCTTTGTTCATGTGCACTGTAACAGCATTGTGGATCTTAAATGCATTCTGAAAATCACTATTTTGAACAAGCTGTAAAATGAGCGAGATATCCTCTTGACTCTGAGGGTCTACCAAAATGTGCTGGATATGCTTAAGGGAATTTAACAGTTCTTCCACTTCTAGGTAAGAAATAACAAAATACAAATAATATGTGAGTTAATAAGAATGATAATTAAGTAATATTTATATTAAGAGTTATACAAACATTTTTTACTGTTCAGTTTTTAAACCAGCAGTGATATATGCAAGTTTATTAGTTATCCATTATTACAACATTTTTGTAGCAAAATGTAACTGAATTAAAAGAGTAAAAGAGAAAAAGAAAATAAAATTACCCCAAATCAGTAAGACTTTATTGCTAAGCTTATCTTGATGCACTGAACATTCACTGATACCTTGGTTCACCCTTCCGTGTGTATCTATCATATATGGTAGACATTTATGTATCTCAACTATATATTGCTTACTTATAAATGAATGTTCAATAAGTAAACTGCACTCAATTTATAAACATTATGTTCAGTCTTAGCATGTTAAAATAAAAAGGATGAAAAAATACCATCTATGAACATCTATGAGTTTTGAAAGTTATCTACAGCAAAAGGAAGTCCACATCTTTTACCTACAAGAATATGAGTTCTGCTTGGGCAGTAAAATATTTTAACATTTTAATAACCAGTTTCTGTATGTTTGCCGAATACTATACATGTACTACATTCTTGAGTATGTAGTGCTTTTTGAAGACTTTTATATTATTTTAAGCCAAACCAAATTTCTGCTAAATAGGTAATTTTTAAAAATTAAGTACTTGAGAAGTCACCTAAAACAAGGAATATTAATCAAACCCAGGTAAGAAATTCAAAGGAGACAAAACAAAAATGCATGTTTTGAACCTGAACTAACACACATGTTTTTACACATTATCTGAAAAAAAGCCTGTAGAGCCACAAAAAGCTGGTCAGCTATCTTACATTTTAAAAAATTCAAGTAAACTAGAACTTTTGGGCCCTGGTATTCAAAGAAATGAACAGTAACAAAAATCCCAAATTTCAAAACTATCAGTTGATACTGCTACCAAAATACCAGCTTTGAGAATAATTTTAAAGTTTTAGCAACCTTTGTTTATTCATTATGAGCTAGTAAAATCAGGAGCACTATCAAGACAGCAGTTAAATTGCATTTTTACATGAAAAATCACAGTAGATACTTTTCATTAACATGGATACTTCTGTCAAGAAGCTTCCCTTACATATTTTTAACTACAAATTCATCAGTATTCTGAACACAAGCCTAGACTCTAAATTTTTGAGCACAACATAAAAAAATGGTTGATAAATGGGCACATGAAAAACATAAAGCCTAGTAAAATATGCATTTCTAACAAGTTTGTTTTAATTTCAGACAAACCATATCTACATACAAGCCATCAAGTCTTAGTTGGCAAGTTAAGTCTTCTGTATTATAAAAGGAAACAAAGAAGCCAGGGCTACTACTCTTGTACTTTACTGTCTGCAGGACAATAAAAAAATAGTAAAAAAACCCCCTCCAAAACCATTTCACACATGCTAAAAAACATCCTACCCACGAAAGGACTTCTTCCTGTAACCACCAAGGAAACAAAGGGCAGTAGGACAAAAGCTGCACAGAAAGTTTGTATACTGGCTGTGCAGGATATTCCACTACTGATATCCAGTACAGCTCACAACACTAATTACGGTAGCCAATGTCTCACTAGGAAACTGTATACATAATATACTGCTTATCACACTGGGAGAAATGCCATTTGGAGAGAAGGCTAAAGAACACTACAAGTGAGAGTATTTGCTAAATAGGACATTGTCAGCTGGCAAAATTCTCATCTAATAGAGCATGCACAGAGTACTGAAGGATCTCTTCAAGCCTTTCTCCCAAGTCTGAGGAAGTGCACTATTTTCAAGCATAAAGAAAAAAGTGAGTGACACAAATGTTATTGTATAGCTCCTACTGACACCTGCTTGGTTAAAAAACATACTAACTCGAAGTTCTGCTATTTGTTATGGTTATTGGATTAAAAAAGCAGTGAGATATTAGAGACGGACCTCACCTCTTTTATCTCTTCCTATGAGTTAATTATTTTACTCCATTATTTCTGAAATTTCAAATACATACACATATATACACACACAATTTTAATACATTTTGCATGTAAGACATTAATTCATACAGACATCACCAGACAGAAATTCAACAGACATCTTACTCTGTAACTATAACAAAGACATCTTGTTCTTAGATGTCTTTACATAGTCTCTTTTTAGCCCTTTGCTAGTTCCTTCTGTGTTGCTCCTTCTTACAAATTACCACGATACTCTCTTTCCTATATAATTCCCTTCTACACTGAGGCTTCATCTGCTGGATATCAAAGCTTTACACCAAGTGATTTCCTCCCACCACAAAACAGCAAACAAATACCCACCTCAACACAATTATAAACCAGAAATAATGCTTCAAAGGAGTGAATTGAAATATTCCTTAAAAGGTAGCACTCAATTTCCTAGTTATTTGTTTAATAAAAAACATATACATAAAACCACACACAAATCTGGCTTTATGCATACCTAATTTTCTCGTGGTTCCTGCTTTTGAAGTCTAAATCACAGATGAGATTTCAGTGCAGGGTTGGTTTTCTTTTTTTTGTTGTTGTTGGTTTTGGTCTTTGAAAAGTAATAATAATAAAAAAAAGTACCAGGTAACAAAAGACTTCAGATATTTCCTATTAAAAGGGTTGTCTTGAGGAAAAAAAATATTCAGTAAGACCAATATCTGCATTTACTTACAGAAAAGTCAGGGTTCTTTTGCAGAACAAGCCCATTTTTAAATTGCAGATCAATTAGCAATCAAATACTGGGTTTTGTCAAGTCGTCTTTTACAAGAAGTGTTGCAGCCTTTTTCCATTAGACTATGAAATGGCTGGAATGTGACTGAGCACTGTGAGATATACACATTAATCAAAAAACTGCCAGGGCAAAAGTATGCAACTGCAGGGGAGGATGTGCAGTCACAGCTTAACATGTTAGATTAGAAAATGAAGAAAAGAAAATAGATGTTTTTTATCACCTTAAACAAAAAGTTAAGAAGAGTAAACTTCAGAAGATAGGCTTTATTATACATCAATTATACACCAAACTTTTCTGTAGAGTAATCCATGTGCTGGTACTAGCACTTTAATGCTTCATATACAACTGGAATCACATGGCTAGGAAAAGCAGTTTTGAATAAAACAATATTACAGAAAATTTATTTATAGCATATTTATAATAAGGTTTTGGCCAAGGTATAAAAGCAAAAAACAGGCCGTTTTTTAAATGAAAAAACCCCCAAAAACCCAAAAAAAACCCAACAACAAACACCCCCCCAAAAAAACCCATCACTGTAGCCAGAAAGGGCTAACTTCCATGAAATGTCAGTAACTCATTTAACTAAATTAGCTGAATGAACTGTGGAAAACCAAAAAAGTCTGCATTTTATGGAAGCATATTGCTGTGAAAAAGCCAGTAAATACTTACATACACATCTGCTAGGTGCAGAGACTATTATTTCCATTTAAACAGCTGTCTAAATCATATACTGTTTTGATAACAAACATGCCCTTTAAAATTCTTTTGGTCAAGTCTCCAGTTTTATTTTTATATATAAATTCCACTTTCTTTTGTCTGATTTCTTTTATGATGACAAAAATTAAAGACTTGGCAAAGATCTGACAAATTAGACACTGGCACCTATAAAAACATTCTCCAAACCAAAAATACAGACACATAGGTCAATATTCTTATTTAAAAGATGTATCTTCATGAGAAGCTCTATGAATTAACACATACACAAAAGCAAAATTAAAATCAGTATTTTAAAAATACCAAAGATGGATAGTTGAATATCTCTGTAGTTAACTAGCACCTGCCCAGGTTTATCTGGGGTTTTCCTAACTACTCTCTGAGATTTGTGAATGTGACTGAGCACTTTAACCTGGATAGTAAAAGTGGAAAGAGGCAAGAGCTAGATCTTGTCTTACAAATGTTAGAAAGATTAACCCAGAAAGTGGAAAAAGGACGTGCATAAGAATAGAAGAAAATTTTGTAAGAGTTCAATTTACTGCAGAAGTACTTCACTGAATTTAAATTTTAACTGTTTTTGACAACACTACTGACTGAATACAGATTATTTAGGGACTAGATAGGTTTAAAAAACCACAGTATTTTATTTAGAACTATTTTTTCCTAAGTTTGCAACAATTCAACATCATAGTTGTGTACAACCAAAAGCAGTAGTCTTAATCACAGAATCACACAGTGGCTAAGGTTGGAAGGGACCACAGTGGTCATCTGGTCCAATCTCCCTGCTCAAAGAGGGTTATCCTAAAGCATATTGCACAGGATTGCATCCAAGCAATTTTTGAGTATCTCCAGTGAGGGAGGCTCTACAATCTCTGAACAATCTGCTCCAGTGCTTGAACTGGACCTGAACCTGAAGTTCTTCCTCATGTTCACGTGGAACTTCCTGCACATCAGTTTCTGCCCACTGCCTCCTGTCCTATTGCTTGGCATCACCAAGAAGAGCCTGGATCCATCCTCTGACACCCTCCCTTCAGATACTGGCATTGATGAGCTCCCCACTCAGTTCTTGAGAATCTCTTCTTGAATCTCTTCTTGAGGCTGACCAGGCCCAGCTCCCTCAGCCTTTTTTTGTCCTGCTGCCCATCACTGGACCCTCTCCAGGAGCTCCCTGTCTCTCTTGTCCTGAGGAGCCCAGAACTGGACACAGCACTCCGGATGTGGCCTCACCAGGGCTGAGTAGAGGGGCAGGATCACCTCCCTTGACCTGCTGGCCGTGCTCTTCAAATGCAGCCCAGGATCCCATTGTCCTTCTTGGCCACAAGGGCACTGCTGGCTCATGGAATGCTGAACTATAAATCCTCTCTTCTTAAATCTTAAATTTACTGATCTGAATGACAAGACCCAAACTTTGATTACAAAAGTGGACAAAGTCACCTAGTAATTTTTCTTCAAAATGCATCTTATACCATGTATTATTTCCTAATTTACCTCTTCCCACACACACCTCTATAATCTTCTTGTGCTCAATGTTTGGCATTTCTCTTCTTACATCCAGTATTCAAAGAATCCTAGCTTCCATTCAAGACCAATTTCCCATCTTCTATTCTTCCTGAGCCAAAACTAATTTCCTTCTAACTTTTCACAAATACCTTGACAAGTCCTCAGCTTCTCCTACAGCTGGTACCCTTCTGAATTCCCCACTGAGAGATTTTAAAACCCGCCTTTCATCATGACAGTAATTTCGTCACTATTATTTCTCCTGTTCAAACAGCTTCAGTCTACATCAGCTCCTAGCTGGTTCTCAAGCATGTCAGACTTACGTATGTTACCTACTTCTCACCCCTACCAGCTTCCATGGGTAGCTGCTTTGCCCATCAGTTTGCACCAATCCTCCCTCTATGATCTCAGCACCTCCAGCATGAAACCTAGCCCCAGCTTTCTAATTCCAAGTCACTCCTTCCTCCCTTCTCTAGTTTCAATTTCCAATTCCTTGAGCAGTCTTCAGAGCTTTTGGCCACTCTGGCTAAGCAACTCCCAACTGAAGACACTTTTACTGTTTGACATCCATTTTTGTATCTTCTGCTTTGTGTTCCCTCTAAGGAGAGAATTTTACAATCAAATACCTAACACTTCATAAAGTTAACTACAGAATCTATTTCTTACAAAGATCTCTCAGCTGACAAGCCATGCACTAAAGAAGGTATGCCAGCCTTGTTTGTAACTGAACCTGCTCTCCACAGGAGGTTAACAGGATGACTTCCTGATGACCCTTTCAATCTAAATTTTCCTAAAGAGGGATTTGTACAATAAGGATTATCAGAGGTTATGGAGCAGAGACATGTCTTTAGCAGAACTGCATGCTCAGGCACACAAATACTAGAAATGAAGTAAAAAAGAAGAAATTGGCAATATCATAGCTATTTTTCACTCTGTATTCTCAATTACCAGCCAATAGGGGCAAAAAAAAAAAAGATCAAGAAACTTTAGTGCAGCCCAGAAAAAAAGGCTGCTGTTTTAAAGCAATCTGGATCTCTGAACAGGTATGGATTTGGAAATCCAAAGTGGACTCCCACAGATTCCCAGTGCATTTTTTTCACTCCAGTGACACACCACATTTTATTTCAATACTTCTGTTTGAGGAACAAAGGTTAGAAACTTTATCTAAACAAGCATAGTTAAAACAATGACAAATATGAAACAAAAAATTCCAGCATCCATTTCTTCAAAAAGTATTAACACTATGTTTTCATCAATGCCTAGCAGATTTTCACTATCAACACCAATACTTTTAAGAGATGTATTGACATGATATTTATATTAGGTGGCAATTGATAATGCAAGACAGAATGGGAAAAAAACACTAGCATGTTTCTCCTTAAAGTATTAACAACTTTTTTATTTTAAATGACAATTTAAATGACAATCTGAATTCATTCCTTATTCTGGTCTACACTTCATCAAACATCATAAAATTGGGTATTACTTACATGGTTTTCTCCAGCCTTAAGAAGATAGAGGCATTGACTGAATTAATTATTACCCACACGGTATTTAACTTCTCCCCAAATGGATTAGTTTTGAAAAGTCACTTGCTGAGGCACATAGCCTGATGTTTGGCTAAATAAAAATACCCCAAACCACCACAAATTTAATGGACCAGAAGATTTGAAATCTGTTTATGAAAAATTAGCTAAATTAAGTTTTCAGTGGCCTAAAAAAGCATTAATATCAAATATATCTTTACTGTGTTAGCCCATTCATTTCATTTACCTACCTAGTGTTTTCACAGTGTAATGAGGACTCTCCAAAACAATCCCTTCTTCTGTGTCAAATATTGGATTATCTATTCCAGTTTTAGGAGGAATTTGTGCTAGTTTCTTTAGCCTCATGGAAGCAGTAAGGTCCAGTTCTTGTTTCCTTCCCTCTTCTTCTCGCCTGCGCCTCATGTCCTCCTGCTGCTGACGGATTCGCTCCAGCTGAGCACTGCGCCGCATGGGCATCATCCTGGAGCCCAAGTCCCCAGGGCAATCAACAGCCATTTCTCTGTGCTTCTGTGGGTCCTCAGGAGACACAAGATCCACGTTTTTTGCTTCATTGTCAGAATCTTCTGCAATATGTCCATTCATATGGGAAGTTGTCATGATGATCTGTAATTATGCTTATGCTGTTCAAACCAAAATGCTGCTACTAGGCCAGTTTGTGTTACGATAATGTGTAAAATCCATTATAAATTCAAAAATATTTCCCTTCCATCACAAGATGCTTGACGAGGCATCCAGGAGGAAAATCTAATGACAGATATTCAAAAGAAAAGAAATTAGTGAGTAAGAGGACCAATAAGAAAACATCTAAGGTCCCCAGGCATCAGAACAATGGAACTTTGCATACAAGTTTACATAGTGGCTCTTCCCTACTAAGAATCACAGAATCCTCACAAATCTTTTCACATATTTTGGTAGACTTCAGATGCCAGCGTTAGAAAAGGAGCACTGCTCAAACTAATGTTAAAATATCTTGAATTCCCCAGTGAAAACCATGGTGATTCTGTACTTAACACAATTGCAAATAAGCAGTTTTCTGAGAGTTGTCACTCAAGTTTTAATTTGAATTTTCATTCTTAAAAATTCCAAAAAATTCCAAAGCTTACAATCCTACAAACACTAAATATGAAAAACTTGTTATAAACAACATGTTCATAAGAAGTTGAGTATGCTGAACACAAGTAAAGATATTCGCATTTATTGCTTAAAAATTGAGGCATTTTATATAAACAATGCTTCCTGGATTCAGAGCAGACAGAGTTCATCCAAAAGATACTACCTAAAGCAGACACAATTCCAAGTACAGATAAAGTCCTAGGATAAGGGTTTGGACAATTCTGGTTAGCAGCTACTCTTAATACTTCCTATAGGTAGGCATTAAAGCAGGAAGGATTAAATACAAGAGGTAAAATCCTTGTGTGGGAGTACAGACATACAGATTTGACAGAAAATAATAATTAATTTCCACTGTCAAGTATGACATTCCACTACACTACACACACCTTAATCTAGTTTCTTATTCCTGATGATTCAGGCTAAAGAGCTTAGGTGTCCTGATAAATATAACTACTCATCTCTTAAATATAATAAATGTGACAGTGTTTTATATTACATTGCCTTTCTGTCAGTGATATGTTATCCGCAATCTGTCCAATTAAAAGGTCATGAAACTAACAAACAGTTGCATACCATATTAGCAATATACTTAATTTTTCAAGTAATATTTTATCATTTTTTAAAATTTACTGAAACGAAATAATACGAAATATCTCTAAGTTTTATTACACACTAGAAGCACCAAGACAGAAAAAAATCCCAAAAAACCAAACCCCAAAATCACCGACATTGTTATACCAAATGTTTGTGTTTGGAGGAGGAAGGAAAGGATGTTTATGCTGTAATTAAGTTGAAAATTAAATATCTATAGTTCTGTTTGGGCAGAGCAGCAATAGAAACTCCTACACAAGTTTTTGCCAGCTTGCAATTCTAAATACGTAGAGCTTTTCATTCTCATGAGGAGGAGAACACAGCATACAGCAACAACAAAATTATTTCCTTTATTTGTTTCCTCTCTAGCCTCTGCTACTAAAATAGTTATTATTAAAATCTTCCCAAGAAGAAAATTAAATTAAAGCACTTCTGTGGTAGTAAAAATTCTTTTTTAGCCCTTAAAAAACACTTAATTGCACTCCACTGATAGGCTCAACATCCAATGCTCAACATTCACACATACAGAAAAAAAAACTACGCAAAAAAAAGCCTATCAAAAACTGCATGGTACTGGGCTAGCACTGCACGTACCCCACAATTATTCAGTGCCTTTAAAGCCTTTAGTTAGTGCCCCACTTAGAACAGCTTTACAAAGAATAAAGACACATAAAATTAACATTTAGACAGGGTTACACAAAGCACCACTTAAAAAAAAAGTTTTGTGAAATTCAGAGAAAGGTGGATAAAAATTTAGCAAAATGATCCTCAGAAAGCTACATTTCCCCTTCTGAAAAGGCAACTTCTCTGTACAGAAATACCAATCCCCAAAAAGGAAGTCTCATTACGAATACTAAAATTGCAACTATGGATGGAAGATAATTAAAATTCTTTTTAATTCAAGTTGTATTGGCCATAGTTTGTCTAAACACTGAGCCTTTTCAAAGCTACATTCATCTCTTTTCAACTCTGACAAGCTGAAAGAAAACTCACATTCCTGAGTCTATAGGGTACAACCAACAGGTGCCAAAACAATGAATAAGGTGCTGGGGGGATGAATAATATCTATTTAATAAGCACCATGAAAGTCAAAAACAGGGTGTGAGGACCTGCAAGAAGTAAAACACAATTTCACACTCAATCATTTGTAAGCTAAATGATGTCACACTCTCCAGTGAATCTTAATCAGAAAGAATATCAGAAAATTGAGTTGATAGCCAATGATTAAAAACTGGTAAAGAACATTTACAGTGGCATTAGCTACACATCCTCCATCAAATTTCAAGTGCCAACTACAAAAATGGCACACCAAAAACTCCAATCTGTGTATAGAGTGAGAAGATTCAAAATCTCTTTAGTTTAGTAATGTGAACTGCAGACAAGAGAACTAAAAATATAGTCTGGAATAACAGGCAACCTTTATACATTTTCAGTATAAACTGTGTGCAAGACACAAAGGGCATATACATTCTTTGAACAGACATTTAAGTCACCTGTGATAATAGCTGCCTACTTTCAGTATTCAAGATCTGAGTAAATCAAGTAAAAAAGAACAAAAGCCACAGAAAATCAGAGCTCTCTTGCAGTCACACTTTAACAGCAACAGTCAGAAAAACACGATGACTATTTAAGAGTTTTGGAATTTTAAATAAAAACTATTTCTGGTGTCCCAGAAAGCTAGATACTTCTAAAACCAGCAATAAACAGTACAGCAAAACAATCACACTCAGATTATACATATATCATCAAAAGATGATACAAAATATTATGTTATCAGGCAACCTAAAATTTGACCTTAGGGAAACATCAAACCAAATACACAAAAACCTGACCCCTAGATATAACTAGTTGGTAATCCATAAAAGTGTAGGTATGCTGCAGTCTGGAATGCTGAACAACTTCCTTTAATCAAAGAACTTCTGATAATGGGTGACTCCTTCCAAACCTAAGCCCCTCTCCTTCTTCCTGTTGCCTCAGGTCTGCATCAGACATCACAAATCCTCATCTCCAACTGTTTTGCAAAAATGCTATTGCCCAACTGCAACAAATGAAATAAACACGTAAGGCAAAAAAAACTAGATCAGTTCTCAAGTCCCTCACCACTGTGGTCCTAAGGATGCAAAATGTAAAATATTACACTAATAAAATCTTTAATTTGGTTCTCAAATTAAGGTGTGAGGTAAAAGGTAAGATTCAGCTTAAAGGAGGTACAAGGAACAGAAAATTGTATTTTAACCAATATGCATGGCATCAAAAGTCTTAAGATGAATAATCTCAGAAACTGTTCTCTTGGTTTTTCTTTCTGAATGTTTCTTTAGCAATTTTAAAAATTCTGTGAAAGCAACAATAAGGGAAGGTTGTTACACCAAGTCTGCTCTCTGCAAATTGTGGATTATCCAATAAAACAGATTTTCAGCCCAAGATAAGCTTATTTTTCTAATTTAATATTTAGTTTGAAGGAGGAAAATTTTCAGACTTACTCAATAACAATAATTTTTACTACTTCATATGTACAATCTGTATTATAACATTTGTAATTAACAGAATTCCTTTCCACTTCAGAACTTGGTAGTAGCAGTTCCTATACTTTCTAGATATGTGCAAGTATCTGTTACACAGGTTGACTGCTCTAAATTTAACAGGGTTAAATCATGGCTTTGACCATCTTTCTTTGAACTGCCAATATCTAACTGGAGAATCTTAGTGTTTCCACATGACATGTAGAGTTTTCCAAAATAAAGCAGATTTATGACTCTCTCTGTGCAACTTCGTATCACAAGTCCTACCAACACAGTCCTGGAGAGTGCATGTGAAAGTCTCTTCTTCACAGATTACTTTCATTTTTCGCCTCCAGAGGAAGGTTTCTAAAAACTGATAATGTTAGTACAGTACAGCACTTCAGTCACTCTGGCCACCATCAGACATCACACAGAACTCTGACTGGGATGTAATTATGAACAGCAAACAAAAAATATTTCTGATGTAAGTTCATAACAGCAAAATTAAAGACAAAACACAAGTATTGTCTTGGTAACTATATTTACTATTCTCAAAAATATTGTCTTTTACAAGCCACCATTCTTTACAACTAACAATGTCAGGCTTCTATCATAATTTTAAACACCCTGAATACACTAAACAAAGCACACACCGCAAAAGCTCTGTAAAAGAATAGACATACATAAATGCAAACATCTTGGTGTGCAAGGGAGATGCTAGAATAAAATATATACTGACAGACACTGAAATAGAAGTGCTGTAAGGTGGTTTAAGTTTTCACTTGCTTCCTGGGGGCTGTGGCTGGTGTGCATAGCAATCCTAATTGCTTTAACAACTAAATTCAGTACAGTAAAATTAAATTTGTCTTGCTTCAGCAACTTCCAAAGAGCAAAAATGACATTTTCTGGAGGCTGAGGTTTTGTGTTACATTTCAGCAGTGTTTAAAATTCTTTCAGTGCTAGAAGTATGATTAGACCTGATAGTTCCCTTTTTAAAATTCATTAAAGCTGCAAATTCTGAATGACTGCAAGGGAAGTTCAGTGCTTACCTCCAGTGAAATTTCATTAGTTTTGGCACAGATTAGAGTATAAAAGCCCAACCTACATTTGTAATTTTTATATAAACACAAGAAATATATATTAAACATTAGCACAGTGCAAGGATTTATCATCAGCTTAAAGCTATATTGCTACAACAGACACAGAAGATTAAGATATTAATTAAAAACAACAGGAAGATGAATTCTAGGTTGCTGAAGTGAATTAGAAATTTAGATTAAAATCACATAAAAGATGTTTCCTGATATCTCAACTACTAATAAAATATGAGCATAAAACTATGCTACAGATCTCTGCCATGTATTATTAATGGCTCACATAATAGTGTGTCTTCTGGTATTTTTACTTGGTACTTCAGATTCTAGGCAAGCAAAACCTAAGCCACAAAAAATCACAAAGGAACAAAGTAAAACAATAATTCTGCAAATGGAAGCTCAGTGTAGGAAAATAATAATTCCTGGCTTTCCTTGTGTCATATCCTATGAACCATTTTATCCTTCAATGACATTTTAGTGTATCTGCAAGATTAGTAGATTTGGAAGGCAATTACATAAAGGAAAACACAACACAAACCATGTTGCACAGCATAAAATTAACTACCACTACTTGATGAGAGTTAAAGATCAGAGTTTATGGCAGAAAATACTTCACAGATATGTCCTATGACTCTTAATAGTACCTGAAATAACTGGCTTGGCCTGGAGCAGACTGTTGTTTTGCAAAAATTAGTAAAAATTACAAAATTTATGATAACTTGCTACTTCTTTAATTTATAAAAAAAATCTATAATTAAAAAAAAAAATCTTTACACTAGCTTTGCAACATGTTCAAGAAAATTACTTCTGGCATGATTTGTTTTTTCAGTCTAATATTATTATTTAAACTATTCTTTCCTCTAACTAGATATTCGAGTATAGACTCTAGTATTGGAAGCAAACTCTTCCTTTAATATCCAGCTGACACTTGTTTCAGTAATTTCAAAACAGAGGTCATTATAACAGCTTTCAAGCACAGTAACTCAGTACAACATGTGAATTTCAAAGGGCTCTCAGACATGCCAAGAGGTTTTAGCATTCCACGCTCACTTAAACGTGCAAGATGTGTGGATCAACAGCAAAAAGGTCTAAACCCTCAAACTGGTCATTATTTCCACTGTTAGCAGTTTCTAAGTTACATTCCTATCGGAACAATAGCAATGTTAATTTGCAGATTAAAGCACAGAGAAATTGATCAAACTGAAAATTCAGACGCTAAGGTTAGAGCCCAGTTTTATAAACAGTATAAACAAATTGCTCAGCCTGCAAACCTGGGACATTATAAGCACATATTTGTATCACATTGGTATTACATCTAAGAACTGTGGTCTATTTAAGACATCAGATTTTATGAGGCTTGTTTATCTGCTAATGCAATGCCACCAATCAAAAAAGTCACAGCTCAAGAATGTGAGCTGTGTGTACACTACCAACTTCAAAAGACACAAGGGAACTCCCTATAAAACAGATAAGAACAAAGTGTTTTCCATGAAAAACAGGCACCAGTAAGAGACATACATCATGTCAGTCAGCAGCCACCTCACACACCTCTTTTCAGCAACTGCACCTTTGCAGTAAAATATATGCAAGATACCTTTGCAGCAGTTGTATGAAAACAGAGGAACAATTAAGGCTTATTTAAATTCCTGTCCATCTCACCGTGAAAGACAAATGCTGCATGTTCTATCAGCAGCAACCTTCCTTGGTTAGTATAGCAACAGTGAGCTCCTTTAATCAGCTAAAATTGATAGCACAGGTCAAACCACTCACATGACAGCACAGAATCACTCCACATGAAGCTTTCTCTACTTGTAACAAATCTTTCGACTGCATTTATCCATACCTTCTTTTCAGTTACACAAACAAGTGCTTCCCAAGTTGACTGAGATGTGAAACAATTGTTGAAAAGAATAAGAATAAATATATTATATACTACAATTCCCTTTGTTTTAAATATACACTATCACTTACACATCATTAATTTCTGCTTTTTAGATCAAATGAAAAATGGACAGGGAGGAGAATAAAGTTTCAGCTGGGCTGAGAAGGAATGACAACAGAAACAAACTTGAGCTGGTTTCAAGAAGTTTATAGCTAAAAGTCACAGCTAGACAAAAAAGGTTAAAAGACTTGCAGCAAGGTCAGTTAAGCATATTTTATAGTTCCAAAACAAAGTATTTAGGTTCTAGGTTCTCCTTGTAGTTTGTATACTCGATAAAGCTTCAACATAGTTGTGCTGACAAGCCCTAAACGGTGAGGAGCACAGCAGAGGGCAGTCTCTGCAGCAATTAGTGAAAACCTGAAAAAAAACCCAAAGCTGTTTCAGAAGAGAGCTCACAGAAACAACCAACACAACAGCTTGTTAAATGTCTGACACCCACATCACCCAAAACCAGCTCACAGATATACTACCCTAGCATCCCACCATGGCTTAGATTAATAGGCTACAACTATGCATACATTTGAATACTCAGTTCTAATCGAATTTTTAGCACCAACAATCCCCGTGGCAAAAACAGTTTATATTATATATAGGCAGGAATGGATAACATAGATGCCTACAAACTGCAATGAAAATATGACATAATAGTATGAGAAAAAATGGAATTACCTTAATTTAACAGTTTTTTAAATGTTTAGAAACCTTCAAGCATAACTAATGAAGAGTAAAGAAATTCCTAGAATTCCAGGGATTGTTAACAGATCTCACAGGACAGCCAGAAGCATGATAACAAGACAGTAATTTCTTATCACCCATTCACAGCTAAGACTTCAGCTTTCATTGTCTTAAAATATGCCTGTCCTCACTTTAAATGATGGTTATATTCCCTGTGAAATTAAAAACACTGCTGCTATTTCAGTTCTCTACTAAGATTCCTCCAACCCCCTTGAAATCGTGTCCTTGTTGGCTCAGGCTCCTGCATTCTGGTCTCATTTTAACCCCCATATTTTTTAGCATGTAATTTTTTATGTCAATGCTTGCCACTGCTTCACTGCATAAAACATAGTAATAATAACAAATGCATGCATGTGACACTGTCACTTCAAAGAGGTGACTGAAGCAAAGCTAATTTAACTAATCCCAAATTAAATTGAAGTTACAATGTTCCACAAGTTACATCTCACCTGATGTTTAAATTCACACAAAATGGCATTAGCCTAGTACTGCATAGCAAGTTATTCTCAAGTTATATTTACAATAATACTCTAAAGAAAGACTAACTTCTTCTTTACTTATTTCAATACACCAATATCTGCTGAATTCAATTTAGAAACATCACCTAAAGAAAATGGAAACACAGCAATTCATCAAAACCTTTCATCCAAAAATGCCAAAATGTTAGCTAATTCAACAGCCTTCAGAGATTATACTGGGACCAAGACTGTCTCCTAGCTTTATATGATTGAACTGTAGGCTTTTCAAGTTACAGAAACAAAAATCTTACAACATTATGTAACAAAGATACATGTGCTAGCTTCTTTCATGTGGCCATCATCCTCAGGCCCTCTTTTCAACTCTATTTTGCAAGATTAACTGAATGCGTTAAAAGCTTTTTTTAAATTATCCCCAATGATATAACCTGATTAGCTGTGTCACCATGTTACTCATAGCTACGTGGGGGCGAAGGGGATAAAGATCTTCTGACTTTTTTTTCTGATCACAAAAATAGTCTGAGACTTCTAAAACTTGACATTCTGAAAAACATGACATCAATCCCAAAACTATAAAATTGATCTCTCCACAGGACTCACAATCCCATACCACAAACTCAGAACAATCACATTTCATCTGAGCTCTTCTCTAATTATAGGGAAAAAACCCAATGCACAAACTATTTTAACTACTCAGGTCTCTGATGCCAAGATTTTAATTCCTAAATTCATCTGAGATGGTGGTGACTATTTCATTGAGCAAATCCCTAAAAAACTACTGCATAAATTTTATAGTTTTCCTTCAGAAGTATTTTCTCTTCATGTATGTAAGATTTTATCTAATTACCACCATCTACAGCTGATTTTTCTGGAGGGAACTGTAAGCAAGGCATACCAGTCAGGGCAGTGTGTATAATTTTTTTAGCCATGTCAATATTACCACTATGATGAGATGCCCTGCTAGACATTAATGACAGAAGCCCTTGCTAGTATGGAAGAAAGAAACTCTCCTCAGCCAGGACAAGTGCAATGGGTAGCTATGGCAAATGCAACCCCTTAAGAGCCAATGGCTGACACTTGAAATTTGCAGAGGATTATGTTTAACCAAATTCATGTCCATGCAATCTGCTGGGATGCTTCTCAATCCTGGGAAGACAAATGGCAAAGTCAAACTCAAAATTTTGCAGGCTGAAAAAACTGTTGAGAATTTGAAATGCTGTATTTCTTTACACTGAGTCAGTCATATTACTTAATATTTGCAAACATTTCAGTTTTTTTTTTCAGGGAACTCACATAATTCATATGTTTGTGCATAACTAACTCTGCCAACTGCTAGAAAAGAACAAAGCTGACTAGGCTTTCAAGTGTGCCCTACTTTTGCAGCCTTCCAAACAGAATCTGTAGTTCACAAATTTATGATAAGAACCAAAAAAAGAGACTGTCAGTATGATTCCCTGGACTGTTAAGCTGTGCTAGTTTGCTGCTGCCAAAGACCTGCAGTCTCATTACTCTTGCTCTTGACTGCTCCCTTATGTTCTCCACTTTTGGGTTGTACAGCCATTACCTTCTTTGACAGTTTTGAAGTTTGTTAGATCTGTCATCAAGTCATTTTAATTCAACAAGATTGCAGAATGTCACAAAATACTTTTGGTTGGTTGACTTTGGTGAAATTGGCATGCCAGAACAGATCACAATAATCTGAAAGGTGACAAGATTGGCATAAGGGTCAGGAGCAAATGTTTTGAGATCAGGGAGGTAAAGTGGTAAGAACAGACAGTACAAACTCCAAGCCCTGGCAGCAGGGAGACAAGTCCAAACGGGACCACATCTTATGGAACCATATTCTGTGAGCTCTCCTCACCTCCCACAAAAAAATCTCATTAACACCTACTGATTCTTTTCATCCTTAACAATCCAAACAAAATTAAAAACAAACAAAACAACAACAACAAAAAAACCACCGCAGAAATGCAACCATACACCTACAACCATTTGCATATCTTCCTGATGATGTAAACAGGGCAGTTAAAAGGGAAGTATTGCTTTCTCTTAAAAAGCATACTCAAACACTGTGGGTGTAAAGCACCACAAAATTTGCATTTATTTTTGAGCATATTTCCTCTCAAATAAAATAAATTAATCACACTAGTGTTTAACACAGTGACTTCAGTATCTGAACATCTCTGCACATTCATTACCTGAAGATACTCAACTAGTATTCTCTATGATCTTTGTGTAAATAGTATAATCCACAACTCAGAAGCAAGAGCTTCCCCCCCCCCACCACCTTTTTACAAAGGACCTAGATATTAATTTTCTGCAGCAGAAGACATTAAACAGATCACCTACTGATTCAACAGTACACCTACTGGTCAAACACTAACACAAACAAAAGTACTACCTCAGGTATACAACAGAATTCATATATGGATAGCCACTCGGAAACGGGGTAAAAATTACAAATCACCTTTCCCAGTATTTATCACAATGATTTTATAAACTTGCAGGAGCAATGCCAAGCATGACCAAAGAACTCATGCTGATTCCTGGGTCACTATAAGCGAAACCTGCTATACAAACCTACACTATGCAGTAATTTAAAACACATTGAAAATCTGCAGAAAAATATTTTATGTGAAGTACTACCAAAATTTCACTATAGGATGTGAAAAGCAAATGCTCTGTAAATAATCCACATTACTAGACTTCATAATAAAAATGCATAAGAAAACTTCACAAGGCTATAAAGACATAACATTAGAGACCATCTGTACCTTATAAAAACAGTCTCTTGCTTTCCTATTAAATCAAAGTGGACTCCTGGGCCTAATATTAGCAATCTGTTACACAAATCATAGTAAAATCTTGACAGGAACAAACTCACTTCTGCAAAGCAAATTCAGGTACCAAACTGCAGAGCTTTTCTACAGTTCAACTCTTTTCTAAAATCAAAGAAAGACCATTCAGTTTCTGAAACTTTGCTAAAGCACACATTCTTCTTATAAAGAAAACATTAGGAATCTGTGATAAATTCACAGGAATGTAAGACTTCTTTCTACATTAAGGCAGGCACACTTTTTTAGTATGTAATGGTGCAATAATCCTACCCAGAAAACTGTGTCACCACTTGAGCTGTTGAACTAAGATATTAAACATGACTACTGAAGCCAGAAGAAATCATTGGCAAACTAAGTGACCTAAGTCCCTCCTCAGAGCTCTAAAATCATGTTAAGGAACAAAAATTCAACACTTAGGAAAGTGGAATTAGCAGAAACCTTTCTTTGCCTAAGATCATGGAGTCAATCTTTTAGTGTAATCAACTTCTAACACATCATTTCAACTTAAGGAAGTATTTCTTCCCAATTCTTACACCAATCAAACTGAAGATGACTCTTCAAACAGTAGTGTTATAAACCTCGTTTAAAATGTTTTCCTTCTTTGGTAGCATATTTAAAGGCATTTTTTCCCATCCAACTCATGAGCTGAAAGTTGAATAATGAATTTTGGTTTTCATACAAAAAAAATTCTCAGTCATCTTTAATATTCTCTGACAGTGAAATGGATAAACACTGAAATGCATGTTAACCTGTACTTTACACTTGCTTATAACAAGAGATACACAATTGCTTAGTAAAAAAAAGCAACAAACAAAAAAACCTTAAACTTAAAAACTTAAACATTCATTTTGCCACATCATTAGAATGTTCAAAAGTATCTGACAACTAAAACTGGTTCCATAAACTCATATTACCTACTATGACCCATTGTAGTAAAGAAAATGTTAACAAGAGAAAATGGAAATCACAATCCAACAGTCAGTCTTCCTAGTTTTATGTGCAAGTTCAAAATTTACTGATTTGTCCTCACTTAATCTTTCATGATTTTTCACTTTGTCACCTGAAGCAACTTTCTCAACAAAAAAGTAGAAGAGAGGTAACTTACTAGGACATCACTTTTAACTGAAGTGAGTGTCCACAAAAAATAAGTTAAATCAAAATAAAAAATGGATGCAAGATAAGGAACTTCTCTCAAGGAAAGATTTCCTCCTGGTGCTAATGCCAGATTTCAGCAACTGAGACTTTTTTAACAGGAAAATGGGAAAAGGAGGTAAGAATGCCTTCAACTGATGAATGCAGGATATCTTTGCATTTCACCACTCAGTAAATTATATGTATTATTCAAAAGGGCAGTAAACATTAAGAATACATTCAAAAAAGTTATTGAGCAATACCTGGAAGAATCTATCACACACCCAACCCCTTAAACAAATAACTAAAGATTAAGTTTGTACAAGTTATACATACCAGTGATGCAAACACATACATATGCATTACACCAACATACCTGATAAATCTCTCCCAAGAAAATATCACATTTTATTACTCCAATATTTATACATTGGCCATCAGGCACTTCTGATTCATAAAGTAAGAACTCAGTGTCCCAAAATAATCGCAAAGACACAAGCTGTAAACTCTCTCATTTATAGCCACTTGAAGTAACAGTGTCTTCACTAAGCATTCCAGAACCACCAGAGCATAGACACTTATTAGAAAGTTGGAGCCTCATAAGAACACCAATGCCATCCAACTGAACACAAACTACTATTAAATTCACAACTCCAGAGCCAAATTTCCCTAATTAAGCTTATCTGAGAGTGTTAGCAACAACTTGGCAGTTCTTCGGGTTAAAGAATAAAGTCTTCAGTAAATTAGTCTTTAACTAATTTACTATTTTACTCTACTAATACTTTTCCATAACACTCTGGACATAAAATACTTCTTTCTTGAACTCATGTTTACATAATTGCAAAAATATCAACTTTTAAATGAAGTATTACTTCATAAATCCTTCAGCAAAATGACAGTCCTGGATGCTGCCCTCATGCTGAGACTACACATCTCTGTGCGTCTTCCTCAAGAGGTGAAGACAAATCAGCAACCTAACACTAGTCAATGTACAAGACTACACTGGGCACAATGACACTAAAACATTCTGGAAAACAGTGTTGCAATTATGAAGTCAGCCTAAGAAAAGCTGATTACTAAAACGTGCCATACATGATGGCATTCACCATCACTAAGAGTCAGGACAGCTTGAAATATTCTCAGCACTTTTCTCACAAAATTGTCAGCCTTGCCCTATTGCAAAACCAGGTGTCAAGGCTTCAATTGCTGCTCCAGACTACTTACTACCAGAAGCTGCATACAATATGAATGCTAAAGAGGACCATCTTGTTTTTTCCTGAGAAAAGTCAGAGAAAGGAATGAAAATGCAGAGGACAAAAATTGGGAGGAAAAAAAGGGGACATTCTAGAATTAAATGATACAAGAAGTAATTATCCATTCTAGCAATAATCAAAACAACAACAAGCCAAAGTACTCTAAATTCCCTGCTTGTATAAAAATCAGAATCCAGGGTCAAAAAGCAAGGCTAAGATGACAGAACAGACAGCAAGAACACTAACTGGATATAGGGCTCAGGACCAGTATCAGCATTTCTGTATGCTGCTTGGGAAGCTGCCACTGTCTTTATACAAAGCTTTTCAGATCAAAGAGGTCAGCCAGTAGGTAACAGTAAAGAGTGAAAGTTACAGTCCACTAGAAGACAAACTGTGTCTTCTCTCTATGATAGGGAAGTGTAAAAAAAGCAAGAAAGCAGATTTTCTCTGAATCTGGTATATGAAATGTGATGAAAAGTAAACTGAAAAGGTTATGCATGTAAAAATTATAACCACCCAGTCTGGTGCATCTACCTTGTAAGCAACAGGAAAAAGGAGCAAAATTAGAAGACAAAACACCAAATATCACTGTGAAGCACCAGAACCCTAACAACAGAACACTCTTAGACCTTCACTGCAGTCATCCTAAGAGACAGGCAGGTTATCCTGACCCTGACCATGGCATCTGACAGGCCGCAAGTACTCTAGTTGCTACATGTATGTACATTTGTCTGTAAACTGTAAAGTCTGCAAATATTTGGTCCTTCTCTTGCCTAGCAATTTGAAGAGCTTTGATTACTAAAAGAGAAAACTACACTTTCCTATACATACCTTCTTCAAGACTTCACAGCAGCAAATTCTCACAACACAGCACAGCTGAAAAAATTCAAGGTGCAGCAGCGCAACCACTCATTCCTCATCAAGTATGTATATCCATATTTCAGAGCAATCAAGTTACATCCTCTATTTCCTCCAACCAGTTTTCCCACTTGAACTTAATACATGATTCTGCAAGACAGAGACATCCTCTACCTTATATCACAATACACTTTACCACTTATTTTCACACTGGCTTTGGCACGTCAAGAGCTCTCCAAGAGCCAGTTTATCAGAATGAAGTGACAGAAAACAAGCCAAAGAGAAAGGCACCTACCATTCTCAGTAGCAAAAATCTCTGAAATCATGAGATCATCTGGATATAAAACAGTGGTCTCTCTTCATCACCAAAATGACTGCAATTTTTGATGAGTTACGGATTTTTCAAAGCTAAATTGTCTCAAACTCTTGTAGAGCAGACCATTCACCCAGATCAGGTTTAGCTCATCTTCTTAAAAGAATCAGTAAGGTCTAAAGACCAGTAGTGTAAATTAAAGACACACGACATGATTTACACACGACATGATTTACACACGAAACAAAATAAATACACAGAGATGTACAGATAAGGAACAGCCTACAGGAGTAAAATCATGCATTTTTAATTAAAAGGCTATTTGACAAAAGTTAAGAGCAAAAAAGTGGTTTGCTTACAAAAGTCATTAAGACTTGATTAAGAGCAGTGCACAAAATGAACCAAATAGTTGCATGAACTGGAAAAGACACGCAAATAGAGGAATACAATTTTAGTCAAGCTATCACACAGCCATAGCAGCTAAACAGTATTATGAGTGCAATGTTGCTAGCTCCCTTCATCCTCCAAGTCAATGGGAGGGATGTCAGGGCCTCAGTAAATTTTTTTCACCACAGAGCCAAAAGTACAATGAGGAGGACTGCCATGACCACAGGTCGATTAAAAACAGTCTTCTAGCATAAATTTCAAAGGACTGCTCAATATAAGGCCTGAAACAAAATACATTTTAAATTGAAATAGAAGTATTTTATAAATATTCCCATTAAGCAGTAAGAGACTGGGAAACTTTGTATAACAGCAAAGCCTGCAGATACAAGTTTAGAGGACTAAAATCAAATGACCTGGTGAAGTTCTTGGGTCCAGCACAAACAGCAGTGGCCTAAAATTAATAAACCATGATGAATTTAATTTCTCTTTCTGCTGTGCTAACTAGGCACTTCAAGTTCTTGACAACTTATTAGCTCAGACACCTGCATTTTAATTACAAGTAAAGAGAACAGGGCTCTCTGGAAACAGATTGCTCCCTCCCTAGCATGCCAGTGCATTGGGCAGTATGGCTCTGCAGGGTCCTGGCCAGGCGACAGGTTTTGTCTGGGCACCAACCTTGAATTCCTTCTTTATTCACTAGAACGTGCAACTGTTATTTCTGCAGACACCAAAGAGTCTAATTACGAAGGCACTGAATATGGTCTTGCAGGCAAAATTTGGTAGACTGAAAATACTTTTAGCAAAGAATTTTAACTGAGATTTGAAATGCCATGTACAAGGCAAGTAAAATTAGTTTAGGAAATATCAGTGCCAGAACTTTAGTTTTGTATTTTCCATTTGTCACAAGTACAAAAGCAAATCTTTGTGGCTTAGAGTTCCTCATGAGAGGTTAGCAGAAATGTGAAGTAGTATTAGTTTTCTAAAAAGTCCAATAGGTTATCCCAACCTCTAACCCAGCAGATACACTCTGAACAGCACCAGTCTCTTACTTGAAAGCAGCTCCTTTCTTATTGTCCTAATGCCTCACAGACAGAGGTTTTTCACTAACAGCTCTGCATTTCTTTTTCAGCACCTCTCCTAAGCACTTGTTACATGCACCCTGTGTGATACTAGGAAACAAAAGCATGGTTATAAGATTACCCTTTACAGTTTTGTACAGTGAGAACACAGGTTCTTGCCCTAAGGAAGCATTTAATACTAAGAATTTTTCAGAGGTGGGAGAACCCAACAGACCAAAAACACCCAGATACTTTTCCCAAACAAGCCAGGAATACTACTGTGACTTTACCATTCTGTCTGGAACCAGAGCATATAAAGCAATAGCCACTTTTTCAAATAACATCAGAAAAATACTGACATTGTGAATAAGAGCTGCAACACTATTCACATGGCAATTACTCAGAAAGGCAGGTACCAATCTCTTCTCTGGTTACCAGTCAAAAACTCAAGGGAATGGCATGAAGCTGTGTCAGGGGAGGTTTAGGCTGAATATTAGGAAAAGGTTCTTCAGGCTCTTTACCCCAAAGGTGCTTGGGCACTGGAATAGGCCCCAGTGAAGTGGTTACAGCACCAGCCTGAGAGAGTTCAAGCAGTGTGTGGACAACTCTCTCAGGCACAGGGTGTGACTCCTGGAGAGTCCTGTGCAGGGCCAGGAGTTGGACTTAATGATCCCTGTGGGTCCATTCCAGCTCAGCTTATTCTAAGGATTCTGTACTCAGAACAACCAACTAGCAACTCTTATCACTGGGTTTAATCCTTAGTGCTAAATTAGCCAACAGTGTGAGGCAAATCAGAGCAGGTATATCTGATTTTCAGAAATCCTTGATGAAATTTCTACACTTTGTTACTTTTTTCCATCAGCTACTACGGAAACACAAACTAATTTTGGGATGTATATTACCTGTGATTCATTATTTCTGTTTTGTCACTTCAAACACTACAATGGAGTTTAGGTTGGGCTATAAATCCATTTGAAAAATTCAAAACAACAAATGCAGCAGCCATTGATGATTATCAGTGGAAAGCACAGACTAATTAGACAGGAAACGAAATATTTACAATAATGAATTCAATTTTTTTCAAGTCGAGTCTGATTTTTGCTTCAGAGCTGCAGAAGTTTAGAACTTTTAAAATCAAAGAAATGATTCTATCCTTATGACATATCTGTTTACCAGAGACATACTGTTAATAATACCCCACTTAATTTAAAGTATTTGAGTGTAGTTTTAGTTCTTTGGTCTCCACGGACTGCTCATCACCTCAGCAATGCAGGCAGAGAATTTTGTTCCTGGACTACCAAGACTACAATGCCTGCCATAACAAAATTTATTTTTGCAAAGCAGAAATAATAAAGCAAAAATAGAAAGGTTTAGGTATCCTATGGTTTGCTAAGTTTAAGTATCCACAGGTGGTCCATCACTCCCAGGCAATTTGAAACTTGAACCAAAAGCTTCACATGTCCTTTTCCAATTGACCAATTTATTGGAAGATACTTGTCTGAGATATATTTTCCACCTGAAGCCAGCTCACATTTCATATTAAAAAACTTTTTAGTCAGATTTATCTAGAGAACTTCCAACAGAATCAGCATTCATAACCTTTTCGTTCTTGATGAATTCAAAATTTATGAAAAAAACAGTATAACTACCCTATATTTATTCATCATACACAGATTAAAAATATGCTGAGTTAGAGAAAAAAAATTATGTTACAAATTAGGTACTGAAATCAGAATCTATTATTTGAGGTCAGTGAGATTTATGAATACCTTCATGCTCCACTAACTCAAATCATTCTAAGTATGCACCTATACTCTTCCAAGACCAGTTCTGGAATTCTGAATACAAACAAGGGGCATTTATTTGAGAACTTTAAGTTTTAGCAAGCTAAACCCATAAACATACTTTTAACACTTTCTTATTCCTCTAAACTTTAGAGCATCCATTCACACAGTTCCCATGCTCAACACTGCAGTCTTAAGAGTAACAGGTCTTACACCTTCTACCACTGTCTCTATCTAGCTTTTGGTTCTGTACACCTCATGGTTCTGTATATTAAACTCATGTAGTGCATTTCTGCATGGTTTACCTGCTAAACAAAAATGTTCAGAAATATACCAGTTTGAACATACTAAAATAACAACATATAAATCTGTGATACCTCAAATAGTGTAATGGTCAGCAATATGCTACTTAGGGATGTCTTAAAGTAGAAGTCACAAGTTTAACATGGAATTTATTGTGAAGATATCATAAAATAAGGTCAATTATTATTTCTCCTTGTGTATTTTTCTTCCATATGGAGAAAAAAATAAGGCTTCATGTGAGGCTGAACTAAAAGAACAGCAAGCTTAAATTAAAGATGCTGATAGACAAGCAAATCTTGTTGTAGAAGATTAAGTTACTATCCTCAGCTGTAGACTTCTCCCATCAGAAGTCACTGATCCCAAAAGTAGAATTGTCAGGAGGGAATGTGTGCTGCCACCTCAGCCACTTCATTGCCAAGACCTGGCACGGCGGTTTGGTTTGGACACACCATGAACCATGATGACCAAGGAAGAAGAACTTGTTAATTCTGCAAATGAACTACAGCAGAGGAATTGAGCAGAAAAAGGTAAAAAACTGACATTACAAAATCTAAGATTTCTCAGAGCTGTAGCTGCAATCTAAATTTCTTCTAAAGCAGAAGGAATCAGCTGTGCAAATCATTACAAATCCAACCAAGAATAAAAAACAATCTCACCAGAAAGTGTAGAAAGCACAATGTGAACTGTTAAACGATTTGCAATTAAGTTTAACAGGCACTGATTAATTATGTTAAGTACTTTAAAGGTTGAATATTCAATTTCAAATTAGCTTTAAGAAATCAAGAACTAAAGATTTATATGGAATTTTAATTATCACAGGAAGTTCCAACTACGTAAGTTTTAGGGAGCACTAACACATATAGTATCAAATGAAAAGCATTAAATATCTTTTTAAGACTTGACAAGAGTATGCACTTAAGAGGGAACACAAACCAGCCTACATTTACTACCCAACCATTTAGGTATGCAGCTGCATTCATTAAATATTTGTACAGAAAAGGCTTCAAAAATATTGACATAAGAAGAAACTGCATGAAGCTCTCACCAACAGAGGTCAAAAACTGGCTTAGGGGATAAAGTATATATAAATCCTGTGTGCAACTCAAGTTGTTAAATTTTTAAAAATATATATGCAAATGTTTAATACTTTCCTACTACAGAAGGCTTCAAAAGGAGGTTGGCACATTATAAGCAGGCCTAATTTAATTTCTGCAGATCACCCCAACTTTAACTGAAGCATTTAACTTCTAAGGCTGCTTTCTCAAATAATACATCATACAGATTCCAAGTTCAGCATCGTACAGATGAATTTATAACAGAACTTACTGCTGATCAAAACTGAGCCATCAACACAGAATCATAAATGACATTTTAGTAGAAAGGAATCCACAGTTACAACATTATTATATTGCTGTAGTCTTGTTTTGTTAATATTGTTGAGTTATTCCAGTTCTTCAGTTCCCCCCTTTTTGAAACACAGCATCTCGTTGAGATAACTCGCCACATTTTTATAGCACAAATTTCAGTAAGTGCATCCCAGGGAAAGGTAGGAATTGACAAACTAAATGTCACTTGTCCTTCCTCTCAAATGAAAGAGAAGTGGTGTGATCCAACATACAGAATCTTTGGTTCCTTCCCAGTTTTGTCCATCTTGCCTATTGAGAGAGAATAAATGGAGAGACTCATGTTTGAAGGTCTGCAGGAAGAAAGAATGCAAGAAGATGAACAAGGGGCCAAAAAAGCACACTCAGAAATACAAAGGCCACATTAAATCAAGAAACATCTATGGAAAACAATATATCATGAGTCTTCAAAATTGATCCTAAGACTAATCCCTAATAGCAGTAAGTGTACTGGTCTAAATAAAACAGACACAAGAAATTAACATCTAACCTAAAAGTAACTTCATAAGCTATTAGCCAAAACCAACTCTTCACTGCTGCTTCAAAATGTATTATTAAATGCTAAGTTCTCTTTTTTCAGACAAGAAGAAATAGCTCTCCATTGCACCTCATCTTGATTTCTCCTTACTTCAAACTTAACAAAAGCCTAAAGAAATAAATTACCTACAAAATATGCAAAAATAACCAGACTTTAGCTGAACTGCTCTTTGCCTTTATCTTAAAATCATCCTCAGTATTTCTTTTGGGAGGAAGTACAAGTGACATTTACTATTTTGATTCCCAGGTTCTCTTGGGATACGCTTTCAGTTCTTACTACTTACAACTTGCTTGATGAGATAATGAAGAAATAAGAAATCTATTTTGACAAGCTGAAAAGCAGAAAAGTGTCTACCTGACTGTATAATCCTCAAATTGCCAATCTCCTCTTTCCACTGAAGCCAAGTAACTTGCCTCTTCAGAGCTCTAGCTAGCCTTCATTATATCAGCCTGAAGCAACACACTTTCACCAGGAAGTGCTGGATGACAATAGTTAAAATCTTCAGAGAAGATCACAACAGACACTAAGTTAATATTCTCTGAACCGGAAAGAATTAAATTGGTAATTCCATTGAAAGAGTCTACAAATCTAACAAGAACTTAGGCTCAAATGGATTTTTAGTGCTGTTTATGCTCTTAAAAAAATAAATATGTGAAACAGACTATTCCATTTGTCAAAAACAAAACCAATACCACAGGGCTCGCAAGTCATTTTAGTCAGCCCAAGAAGACAATGTTGAGCTGATCAGCTTTTACCTCACTTTACACTAAGACACTGCTAATTCCTGCTTGTAAGTAATTAGATTACTAATTTAGAACATACTTTGATTACTGAAACAAAATTAAATGGTAAGAGCTTGTTTTATGTTGGTTTTAACTCTTGCACAACAACAATCACCATCTTTAAATACATATACTGTGTTCCATTTTAAACCAATTTCCTTCTCTCCTGCATTTGAGGACTTTTAGTACCATTCAAACAAAATGTAAATGTCATTGCATAGTGGCACTAAGCAATTCCATCACCACTTGATCCTACAGGAACTGATTCTGCAAAAGCACATGACGACCACTAATGCTACACTGTCCCAGTAAGAGAGGACTAAGTTTCTCGGCTGACATCACACGGTCTTTCAGACAGTGGGAAGAGATTTGTTCTCTGAAAACAATTATATACATTTGTAAGAAGTACAATCAATATGATACAAATCTATACAATCAAAACCCTTGCCTGTTTCAAACCTTGATGCTTAACCCAAAGGCTTAAGCTTTGATTTCAAAGATGAGAGAACATTTAGAAAATAAGACATACCTGAGGAATTATCAACATGCTCCCTTAGCCATTACAAGACTTGCAGTTTTCTACAATGCACAATGCAGTTACCTATAACAGTTTTTCTATGAAAGCAACTTAAAGTATCTTAGCCAAGGTACACTGAATTAACCTATAATTAATCTCTCTTAAGTTTCATTAACAGTAGCTGACAAGTAAATGGCAATTTGATAAAACAAGACAAACAAGGGTGATCACCAGCTCTCAACCACAACATTACAGGAACACTGCACGATCTGATATTATGGTGAGGCCTTAGCTTTATACACAAAGGCATCACATTCTAAAGAAAAAGTTGTCATGGTATCTGTGATACTAAAGAATTTAACTCAGTATCACAAACATCATGCAGACAAACTTGCTTCCCTCCCTAATTTTCTCCTCTGTCACACTAAAAACTAGTTTCTAAATAAGTGATTAATAGCAAAGGCATTACCAAAGCATACCAACTCCACTGACCTTAATTGCAAAGATCATCCCAGTTAGAAAACACTTGGGTTTACACTCGAATATTTGGGTGAGAGCTGACCCTGCTGAACTCTCTGCCACCCAAAGAAAGATCAAAATTTGGTTCCAGAAAACCTCAAAAGCTAAGTAATTTCTCTCCACAGTGTTTTTATCGTGACATCATGCCAGTTATATTTTACCTATCTTCAGATAAACTCTTTAAAATTTAATTCCTCTTTAATACACACTTCATTAAACACAAGACAATGCTGGGACACCACACAGCTAACAGCTCACATATTCTTCACAATATACTGTTAAAATGAGAAGCTACTAGCATACATTGTCCTCCTTTGAGCTCACACATTTGCACTCAGAACTCCACTCAACACTATTGGTTGGTACCCAAATGAATGCTTTTCCAGCCTCTCCTTCCTGACTTTAAAAATATACACTTATCCTTGGAAACAGACTCGAAATGCATACCAGCCACCTCCCAGCACCATCACCAGGTCAAAGAGCAGATGCTGAGGTTGCACTGGCACTTCCCAGTTATCAAAGGTTTATGGTTTTACTGAATTCAGCTTTCTAGAGAGCTTGAAGAAACTACTGAACAACTTCACACAGGACAATTCATACTGACTATTCAGTTGATTTAGATGCTAGTATACTGACTATTACCACACTTGAGTGCTCCTAATACCTTTGTAAAGGACCACTTAACTGTCCTATCATTTTTAATATATCCTTGCCAGAAATCACGCCTTGTTTTTAAACTGCTTTTCCCCAAGAAAACTCCCACTTTTGAGAGTCTTCTGAACTTCTGTTATGGCCAAACAACCAAGCATAACCTGAAACAGTTTCCCAGAAGATGCGCCTCGATAGAAGAAAGAAAATAACGATTTGGTTTCTAGTTTCTATTTCTTAAGAAAAGCTGTATTTTCCCAGAATTTCTACTTAACATCTATTCCTTTGTTAGACTTATGCAGGACATGAGAAGTTTATTATGCATGTTGATAAACTGTAGCAAATTCAGACACTGAAGACCATGAGCTGTATTGTCACATGTGTCAACAGTCAAACCTTTTCTCTAACTACAGAATTGAAATTTTAAAAATACAACACGAGAGGCAAAATCAAGTATCAAAAATGTTCATACAAAACCTATTAGGTATTTCTTATCCATTATTTTTTCTGTAGAAAACAATTATGGCCAACCAGAAGAGACACATGATGCAACAGGCAAATCATTTAAGGAAACAAAAGGCACTGACCAGACCTATTATAACAGATAATAATCACAGGTATATTGAAACAGTTTCATTTCTACATCTAATTATTTGGTGACCTAGAAGAAAGCAGAATTAGACCCACAAGGGAACCTAAATGTCATGCCACCTACTAGACTCCATACCCACAGATAAACAACCAAGATCTGCTCTAAAATGGACATATTAGAGGTACTGTTCAAATATCTAATATTCAACTTCAGTGGGACCTCAAGGCCGAATCAGATATGAATAAACTTAAAGATTAGAGATTTAGGGCTTCAAAATTTCATGCTATGCTAGGGGAAAAAAACCCACCTCCACGAAAAATCCCTTTCCTTTACTCTTTCAACACTTTGTAAGAAGGAAAGGAGACCTGAATCCATATCATTATTTTGTACTTGATCAAGTCCCTGGACTACATATTCATTCCCTTCCTGACCATTACTCCTCAAGAATCAAACCAAAACACCTACTGGTCTGACAGTTAAGGCATTCCTTTTGGGCACTGGCAGCTCCCCTAAAGAGTAGGTTTTGAACCCAGATCTCAACATGCTGGGTAGGTACTCAAACCATTTCCACATCTTTAAAGAAATGCAACATTACATCCTTTTTCTGCCAAAGGACAAGTGAGCAAATTAGATCTTTCTATACTGAATTGGGGTATTCCTTTTAGAAGTGTGCATTATTGATGGTATCTGTGTTTGCTTTCTAATTTAACTGATGCAAGCTTTGAGTTACATTTTTTTCTTCCCACACACCTATGTGTTACTGTGCAATTAGACACTTCAGCATTACAAAACAAGTCTTTACCAACAGACATACACAGCTGATCACCTCCCGTTAAAAAAAAAAAGGAGAAACCCCAATAGCTTACTTTAAAATAGTCTGAGATATAAACTTAGTTATAATTTCCTCTTTCTTCTGCTTCATACTTAAGCTTGAACTACATTTAAGATATTTTGTATAGTTTGTCTAGCTTTGTTTGGGAGTGCAGGAAAGACGATGTGTACATAAAATGTCCCTGTTGTCTCAACTGCTGTATTGAAGAAAGCTCCAAGGTAGATAACTACACTAGAAAAGCAATTCTGCCAGCAGACCTGATTTTTAAACCATCATTTAAACTGTTTCCACTGAGTTTTCTATCATGGACACATTACAAACCTTTTTAAATACACAAATGCCTCTCTTTGTCCATTAATAAAAGGAAAACAATAGAGCAGTATTTAATTAATATTTACAAAAAGTCTTGAGGTTTTCAAATGCATGACCAAGGCAGTAATTAGTCTTCCAAATACCGTAATGTCGAACATTCCTGCAACAGTGCCCTCAGAAAGTACTTCAAAAATGTCAGCTGCTATACATTTAAAAATTTTAAACATGGCACATGAATACAAATCCTGCTATCTAGGAAGTAGCACACTGTTTGAAATGTTAGCCTTCAGCATTCTAAAAGCCTAACACTGCAAAAGGAATGCACTTCAAAGAACGAATTGGGAAAGAAAACAGTTAAAACTGTTAGCATCTGATACAATCTTTGAACAGACATCACAATAGAATTTGCATCTGAAAATGCTGTAAATGTTTTTATAAAGCCTGCAACTTTTAAGTATAGCAGGAGATTTTAATTAAAACAGCAAATGAAGTATTAGGAAAATGTCATAATTTTACTATAACAAATGTAATTATTTTATTATAAACAAGGGACAACCAACGGATGCATGTGAACTTCAGACTACATTAAGTTTTCTGTGTCCATAACTCTTGGTACGAATCCCAACCTCTGTACTGCATTTTCAATGGCTCTATATCAGGAACAGCTGTGGTATTGAAAGGTGTCTGTCACCCCTCAAAGGTCATAAGTAACTCCTGAAGATTCCTAAGCCAGATAAATTAATCTACAGAAGAAATACTTTGATGCATATTTCTAAGTTCAGAACTTTTGAGAAGAAATTTAATAAAAACTAAGTAAAATTACAGTCTTTATCATCAGCTAATTCTATACAGAAAAAAATCACCATCCACTGTTATCCCACACATTGCAAGGCAATATGACACACACTGGAACAACGTCAACTCTGAAAAAAATACTTAAAAAAAAGAGTTCAGTGATCATGGACTAACATTTAAATGTCCATTACTTTATTAAGAGTAACGATAATTAAATATAACATTCTACAACACTGCTTCAAAATGCTGTAATATTTCTGACACCTTGTTAAAAGTGTCTACAATACTAATCATTAGTTAAGCATTTAATATGTAAAATACTGGATTTTTTTAAGCACAGCATGTTGGAAAAGACTTCATATGTGTATAACCCAGCCAGACTCTAAAAGTGTCTGGCATTCAGATTTGTAGTAACAGCTCCAATATGATCATACAAAAAAAATATGTACTCTGAAAATTTGGGCAACAGATTAAAACCAAGAGCTTGCAGACTCAGATGTCTAAAGACAATACAAAGACATCTTATTTGTTTACAAATTAATGAAAAACACCTCAATCCTCAAAAAGGACAGAGATCCCTTTAAGGCATAGGAAACTGATCACAGAAGCAGCAAACACATGGAAGATCACCATCGGTCAGAAGTCTGACTGCAGTCAGCAATATATCATCACGTATCTAGGAAGAAAGTATTTTGCTCTATTAAGTGAGCTATGGATGTAGTCCATGCCAAAATAATTCCAACAGAGGCTCTACTTTTAAAAGAAAATACCCTCACAGCATTAATTTATATTTACCCCTCATGAAGTTATTTTTGAGGATCTGTTCCATGTGAGACATATAAGAATATTGTTATTTAAGGCAGCCTTTGTTCATATATAAATATTCTTCAGCAAGGTCAAATACAAGTTAATTTAATTTTCTCACGCGGTCTGTCTCACCAAGCTCACAGTCCCGGCGTCCTTTGTTGCCTGGCTGTAGTGTCTCTCTCTGTAGTGTCTCTCTCTCCCACCACACAACCTCGATCCCTCCGCTGGGAAAGCAGCAGCACGGCAAGAGCATTACCACTACAGCTCTCGGAAAACGGAGCCGCTCCAGCCGGGATGTGCGCTAACTACTGCTGACTCTAAAATACACTGCAAGTCGCTCACGTTCAACCTGCTTTAACTTAGCCCCGCAAAGCCAATACGAAGCGAAAACTTCACAGAGGAATAATTTCCAGAGAGGTGCCAGAGCATCAGAAGTGCACGGGAGGGGGGCCTAAAGTTCCCCCCTCCTTGTTTAAACACGTACACAACCCACTACAAGGGGGCAGAGAGAGCACACAGCCAAGTACGGGAGGTTTTCTTACAACTCCTGGGCCTAAGCTCCCGGGAGGCACCCCGAGAGAGGGCGGGAGGGAAGCCGCAGGAGCCGCTCTCAGGAGGCCCCCGCGCTCCCGGCGGCGCTGCCGGCACCTGTAGCCGCCGCGGCCAGGGCCGCCCCGCCCGGCCGGGACCCGCGGCCAGGGTACAGCCCGGGCCACCGCCAGCGGGGTGCGGGCAGCGGCGCCGAGCCCCGAGAGCCGCCGAGCCCGGCTGTGTCCCGCCGTCCCGCTCGGCCTCGGCCCGGCCGGACCCCGGGCCTGCGCGGGCGCCGTGGCCGCGGGGGAGGCTCCGGCCAGCCGAGACTCGCGGCTCCGCGCGGGACCTGTTGCTCACACGCCGGGCACTGGCGCTCCGCTCACCGTCCGTCTCTCGCCGCGGCTGACACGCTCCGGCCCGGCCGCCGGCTGGAAGTCGAACTCTGCGGCGTCCCGCGGCGTCCCCGCGCCCAGCCCGCGGAGCCGCCCGGCCACAGCCCCCGCAGCGCTGCGCAGCCGCCGCCCAGCGCGGCCCGGCCCGGCCCCGGGCCCGCCCCAGCGCCACCGCCCCGCCCCGCCGCGCAGGCGCGGGGCCGCCCCGCGGCCGCCTCAGCCGGGCGGGGAGCGCGGCGCTGCCCCCGGAGGCCGCGGCGGCGGTCGGGGCGGCTGGGATGGGGCTGCCGTCAGGTGGAGTGCACACGTGAGACGTGGCACCGCTTCAGTATCTCCTTCCTCGCAGAATCACGGAATCGAATCTGTTGGAAGAGACTTCGAGATCCTCGAGTCCAACCTATGACCGAACAGCACCTTGTCAGCTGGACTCTGGCACTGAGTGCCCGGCCAGTCTTTCCTTAAACACCTCCAGGGGCGGCGACTCCACCGCCTCCCAGGGCAGCCCATTTCAGTGCAGTCCATTCCTGCTGTCATCTCCACCTCTCTACCACGGCTTTCTGTGCGGCCCCGAGCGGGACCACCACCGGAGCCCGTGCCCCGAGCGGACCCGGCTCGCCCGCCCGGCCCCTCGCCCCTTCCTGCTCGCCCACCTCCAGCTGCCCGCTGCAGCTCTGCTGAGCCCGGCCGCGCCAGGTCACTGCAGCCCCTCTCTCCTCCGCCCTCCTCGGCATCCCCCCGTTCGCCTGCTGCTGCTGCCGCATCCTCAGCCCAAGCTTGAATGCCCCAGCCAGGCTGGAGCGAGTGTGGGGGAAAAGCGATTTAATCTCATCGAGAGTCCAGTCTGACTCTGGGAGGCCGAGGCACAGAAAGCGCCCATTACACGCTGTCTGGAAGAATGAAGAAAACAGGAGGTTACAAATAGTTTTACCGTGCTACAGTTTCAGCGTGCTACAGTTTGGCTTCGAGCTGCAAACTGCATTCACTTCTCTGGTTTTTCGGGCTAGCCTGCCTAGATCGTTGCTCAAGGCATTAGAAGAAATGTTTTGTGTAACCAGACTAGTAGAAAAAGGCTTTCTTAGATAACCAATAAGTTCTAAAGAGAACTTAGTCCATTTCTCCTTGCTTCAGTTTAACCATATATAAACCTGTGACAGTGAAATCCACACTTATTATAAATGGTACCCTATATATCATGTTTTCTTTTGATTCAATTCTTAACACAGAGACACAAAGATTAATTTCATAAGTCCCAAAATAATGTTCTTACGTTTTTTCTAATTATGTGAAAAGGCTTAAGACACTAAGGTATGTCCTATCCAGTTACCTGCAGAGGGAAGTCTGAAAGCCTTTTACCTTTTCACATTGTGGCTCAAACTCCCCAGGGCAGCAATGCCTTGTGAGTGCATTTAACATCTATTTCTGTTCTGACCAATAATGAGGGGCTTTGCATCAATTGAACACAACTGGAGCACTGCAGGAAATACAGGTGTTAGTGGACTGCAGAATTATTTACTTGGGAAATCAAAAAGAAAGGGAAACCATGACACTGGTAATTTGTGGCTGAGTAGCACCAAGCACGGTTCTTCTCACCTTCATATGAGCATGGCTTATGAAAGTTCACTTTCATGCACCCTTTTTTTGCAAAGCACTTTGACAAAGGATCTAAGAACCAAAGGATGTTTTCCAAGTGTGATATATGCCTAGAAGATACAACTGCAAAAAGTAGGTAGGTTCATCAGTTATCTGTTCACTGTTTAAATCTCTTCTGCATCCAAGGTTGGGATGGTGAGACAAAAAAAGCAACAAATTCTGCTCACAGTTTCCTTCAGCTGATAGCATTTGTACTTCCTTTCCACAGAAAACCTCATTGCCTCCAATTTGCATGTTCCCCAATAGCCAGTTTTAAAGGGAATTCCCAGGATAAGGGAATTTTCTTCAATATAGTGTATAATTTTTTCATAAAATAAAGGAGGATTCTCATCAGTTCTAGAATTTCCATTTCCCTCCTGCCTTGTACCTGTAGCTGAAGGTTTTTTGTGGTGTTTTTTTTTTGTTTTTTCTTTCCAGAACGGGTTACCAGATCAGGTTAAGACTGAGCTTGGGATATCTCTTGGATATATCTGTCTAAAGATCTGTTTGTTTCTTTGGTAACCAATCTCCTTTCTCTGGCTTTCAGAAACCCTAATATTAGCCTGTGCCCAGCTGGCAAATCCGTTCAAATGGTACTTGAATGAGGTGTGCTTGGCTAATTCTATCCAACAGATTAAAATACTCTGTCAGGCCAAGAAGTTGTCACACCTTTCTGTTTTGAATCACTTTAATAGACAGCTCCTATGGTTCATTTTGCTTTGTGGGTGCTGTTTGGTGGTATGCTGAGAACACAAAAATTACTCTGAGAAAATAAACATTGTAGCCTGAATTTAACAAAATCTTCAAATTAAAAAGAAAAGATACAGAGAAAGAAGGTGAATGAGAGGATGAGGAATGACAATGGAATGATGGTTGGGAAGATCAAAGCTTTTAATCTTCCTTTGTTTTGTTTTAGCTGATTAATCTTTCATATGAGGAGATACAAAGCTTTTAAAGGAAATGAGAAACTTACTTACCAAAGTAGTATAAAGCTTTCTGTTCCATGTTCTTGTTCAAAGTTTTCAGTTATTATCTTTAAGTATAAAGGAGCTGAAGAAAAATTCCCAAGTGATACCTTTTCTGAGCTTGGATCTTTGAATATTTTAATTTTAGACATCATTTTTTTCTATGTCTTTACTATCTGGGATTGTGGAAACATTAAAGCATGCTTGCGGCTGCAGAACCAGTGTATTTAGGCAACTTTATTTATTATGGAACTTTCTTTTTAAGATTAATGCATTCATTTCACAGAAAAACATTTTTTAACAAAGAAAATGTTCATCTCTGATGAATTGAATTTGACATGACTTAGTGTCACTGTTTGCCAGCAGGGTGCAGATATAATTATGATCAATCAAAATCTGGCTGATTGCAATCAATAGAAAAGAGAAAAAAATAAATTCTGACTCAAGCTGAGGAATCAGCCTAACAGAACAAAATGTTTTCTTTGAAACCATTGCCCTCTGGAGGGGAAATGAAAAATCACCAAAGGATCAAGCACAAATTCCTTTTAATGTCACTATTTAACTAAATTTATGTTTTACAGTCTATGAATGATTCTACAGACAGGTGCAAAAAAAGCAATGCTGCCAGAACAGCTGCAGTGGCCACAGTGCTTTTGTCAGTGGGTTGGAGAAGTAATCCCCATCTGGTCTGCCCCATAACTCTCCTCCCCTTTATCTCTAAACTCTTTATCTCTAAACTCACCAAGCATCAGTTCTACAGCAGATGTACTTTCTCTTCTAACTCCATCTTGGATGCCTTCCAAGCTGGTGTCATCCCTCTTTATTTGCCAAAATAGTTTTTATGCAATCCCTAAAGCATTCTTGTCTGGCTGATGCCAAACTCTGTATTCCATTCTCTTTCTTGACCTTTCTGCTGTTTGTTTGTTTAGTTAGTTCTTTTATTATCTTGATTACCCTTTTCCTTCTTGATCTTTTATTCTTGCACAGCTTTGAGAAATTGTGTAGTCTTCTTTTTATCTCTCTACTTTCATGTCTGACATCTATTAAAATAGACTTTTTTCCTCCTGTCTCTGAGAACTTCACAGGGATTTTTCCCATGGCCTTCAGATATTGATAGGTTATATCTTGGCTAATCACATTTAAATGTCACCTGTAACTGAGTGTAAATGAAAATGAGCTCCTGCCTGCTCAGACTTTGTCTATATATTCCTGTGTTACTAGGGAAATGACAGCATCTCTCAGTGAACTTTCCAGTCTGATTTACAGCAATCTGATATCTCCTGACTACAAATCTGATGATTATTTTAACTCTAAGTAGACACATGCCGCAGCCATCTGAAAGAATGTAACAGCAGCATTAGTCCACATGTAGGGCTGGTTGAGTTCAGTATCTAATGTTTTGAAGAAGAGTGCTAAACACAAAACTCCATAAGCCAAAATCTTCATTAAGCAGGAAAAAAAGTATAATTCATGGTCTCCATAACCCAGCAACAGAAACTCTGAATTTTGAAATTAATACAAGAATCCAATTTCATTCCAACGTTTTTCATTGCTCAGGACAGCAAATACCAAGGACTCAAATGCATTTGTGTTTTTTCTCCTTGATAGCATCTAGAACTTTTGCTTATTTCCTATTCAATAACCTCATTCTGCATTCACTTTCATCTGGGTAGCCAAAACATCTTCTTCTGGTTTCTAGTGTCCTCTGCCACTCCTTATATTCCTTCAGATAAAAAAATTATACTCTAAAATTATAACTCTAAGTAAGGTCATAATATTTATGTGTAGGGTCATAAACCCAGCACAAGTTCAGCTGCAGAAAAAGGTTAATCTCCAGAAGAGACGTCTTAAGTCTACTCATCTCTCAGTGTGGGGTTTTAAGCCCAGAAATAAGAATGGTTCCCAGAAGATGGGTGCCCCCCAAAAAAACTGGAAGTGAGGTTGTTAGTGTAACAGTTTGGGGCACTATATTTAACCCAGGGGAAGAAGGAAAAAAAAAAAAAAAAAAAAAAGCCAGGCAATAAAAATTATCCTTCTTCCCCTGTTTTTCCCTACTACATTGTACTCAAATTAGTGATTATCTTATCTGTCTCTTTGTATCTGTTTGCTGATTCTTGGTTTTCCTCTATTTGTGAAGAAAAAGCAACCTATGAGGTAGCTCAGGGTTCTGTGAGAAAATGGGGGGAGAACCAACAAAAAGAACCAACAATAGTTTCAACAGTCAATACTACCTAAGGAAAACAAAGACTTGCCTATCTGATTATGCTGCAGTGTAAAGCTTGAGCTTTATATATTTATCACGTGTCACACCCAAAGTGTGACATTACAGTTCACATATTCTAGAAACCTGAAATGCAATAAATCTTTCTCTTGAATGCAAACTAGATGTACAGTAAGACAGCTGTAAGATATTGTAAAACATACACAAGCAACATCATAATTTTCCTTGTTTCCTTTTCCTAAGTTTTCACTGAAATATCCTTGCATGCTATGCTTTATGAATCTTTTTTGGTATAGACTTTCAGTTTGTGCATCCCAGTATGATAACTCTCCCCTCCCTTAATTACTGACACAAGAAGATCTGTGGCTAATCTGTGCTGTACCTTTAACAACATGCATATCTGAATACAGCATGAGGAAGAATCACTTTCAAAATTATTCTTTTTAAAACCTTTGCTTGAATATTCATCTGTTTTTTCAGCTTGCTTTCAGCAGATTATAAACAACAACTGGGGCAATTAACTGCCAGCCAGCATGTTTGTTGTTCCCCAGCATTTGAATTGTTGCTCAAAATCTGCTTTTTTTGAATCCCTAATTCTGTAACTTTTATTGCAAATATTATAAAACTGAGACCAAGCTTCTTTTTTTTTTTTTTTTTTTTTTTACATTGAGAACCATGTTCAGAAAAATCCTTCTTATGTCATTTCATCACATGCTATAAAACTGGAGTTCATGGCACAGGATATTCAGGTATGGCATCCAGTCCCTTTGTAGAAGTCCATGCTGATCCCAATATAATGTCTTCATTATAAGATACCAATAGATTTCATTTACCACCTCAAGCAATGGAGGCATAGCTGCTTGATTTGTGATAGTGAATTATGGAGGATAGTACTATGATATGTTTGTCATATGTTACAATATCTATGTCATATGCCATAAACAAAGCTGTTCTACTTAATACCTTTACGAAAGCAGTAGCAGCTACACAATCATCTTTAAGGAAGGAAAAAGTCGTTTTGACACGAACAGAATAATAATTTCCACATAGCTGTGAGGAGCTATATGGATGGTCTTCATTACCCTTGGATAAATCTGTAAACTGCAGTGCCAATTCCATACCGTTCCATGACTCTGCATCTTGCCAGAAAGTTGCAAAACTTGCTTTGAAATATACTGCATGAATATGCTCTATTTTGCAATATTTCCTAAGAAGTGTAGTCAAAACTATTATGCTTGGTAGCTCTACTGCTTGCAGGATCTTCAATGGCTGTCATTCTCCCAGCAGTAATTTTTCTTTCACTGGACCTGATGGACTGTATTGGCTTGGTGAGCCAGCACTGCATACCAGTCTACTGAATCAGCTCAGTATAAGACTGTTTTGGTATGTAACCCAGCAAGCATCCATGCCGAGTTATTTTTCTTTGCTCCAGGCACAGCAATTAAGAGGTATTTTTTACTGCATTTGCAATGCAGGCAAATTGTCCTTCTTCCCACTGTTGCAGTCTGGGAAACACAATACTCTGACGTTATTTATTCTTTGCACCACTGCCTGAGAGCATTTTAGATGGGATTCCAGTAAACTGAGGCTGAATAGAAGCTCCATTTGCATGGGGCAGCAGTCCTTTGCCACACCCTGCCTCTTCAAGGTTTGTCAGAGTGATGGTTTTAGTCAGCACAGAATATTCTCAGTGATCCTGGTTTCTGCAGTTAAAGAACTATATCTATCTATCCAGTCAGTCAGGAGAAACATAATGCTCAAGAGTAGTTATTCTGGTTTTGCTTTGCCAAATTATTGACTTCAGAACAAATGTCTTGAGCTTTGTTGTCACCTTTGTCTCATTTACCACAGCAGAAAGTAAGTCTCTCTGGAAGTATTTCATTAATTCTTCAGTCCTGGCTCGTCAGCTTATCTTTGATTATGACATGCTTGTAATTTAGGGCAAATACATTTTCTTAACAACAATTCAGCTCTCAGAATTCAAAAGAGTATATCTCATTAATGTCATTTCCCATGAGAACAATCACTCTATGCCTGACATCTGATCCCTATATTTTGATGGATTTAATTTATCCTTAGGATAAGGTTATTTCTGATGGCCCTGTTGTTTGCATCCAGACAGGTTGTCTGAATGCAAATAAATATATTATAGCAGGCGGTGTGCAGTGCTTCTCCAGACATGGTATTTAGCTTATGAGGGAGGTATTCCTAATTAAATCTTAAATTTCTTGCATTCTATTACTTAGTATATGCAGCATATCTTGGCAGGAAATCATTCATAGCTGCTACCTCTGTGTTAGCAAAATTGTAATTTCTGATTAATATAAACAGCTTTACTCTATATAAGAATATTCAAAATCCATATAATGAATTTAACAAGACTGTACAGTTTTCTTCTTCTTCACTTCTAATGTGTAAGTTTAGTGTGAAGACTGATGGTAAGCATCTGCACCCAGTCTGTTCATTGATGAGTATAAAATACTGTGACTGATCTGTATTTTTGCAGCATTTTAAATTTGTTCTTGTAGCATTCAGCAGCACTTCATAAATTTTGTGTCATCCAAGTACTTACTTGAGCAGAAGTACCTTGAAAGTACCAGAAAATACCCTGTTACAGTCATTTTCTTTGGGACTGCCTTGCCAGTAACTGCTACTTTGCTCTGTTGATAAACAGAATCTAGAGTTATTTCCCCCCGCCCCAATGGAAAATAATGTTGTCATTTCCAGTTGTACTGAATGCTATTTCACTCTTCTTCACAATATGGGTGCTATCTAGAATTTGAATTTGCCACTAGCTTCTTACAGCATTCTGGACTCAATTCTGCTTACACATAAGCTGCCCTCAAAGAGTATTAGGTTAATTTTATTCTCAAGGAACTTTAGACTGGCATTTGTCTCTTCAGATATTGTGAATTATGTATGTCCTCTGTGCTCATTTGGAAGAAAGCATAATGAGTCTTCCATCTCCTATGCTTTGCTCTGCTTGTGCAGAACTTATGCTTCAGAATTCCAGTACAATACTGCACATGCTGTGAACGACACAGAGATGTCCCAGTGACAGGTAGCAAGGGTAGCAACAATTTACTGTGCTCAGATGCTAAATTATATCCATAATGCAGCAAGCATGTTCGGTCGAAAATTCTCCACAGTATTCCAGTAGGATAGCAATGTTTGTAGCATCTAGATAATAATAAGGGTAACAACAATACCAAATCCTGATATAATGGTTCTCATTAATATGTTGGATTTTCAAGAGATGTCTGTATATTTGGGGTCTACAAATGAAGAAGCTGAGGAAGAAGAGTGATTTGCCCACATTTATAGAAGTTCAGTGGCAGAAATAGAACCTGTGTTATTAGGATTTTGTGCCCACTGTATGATATTTCTATCACTTGTTCCCATGCAATGTTCTGAAAGTTGGTTGAATGAGAAGCATGGAAGTGTAAGCCACAGTCAGGTTAATTCAAATGTCTATTTCTTTGCCTTCTGCTTAAATCTACAAGTCCTCTCCCTAAATATTGGTTTCAGTCACTACACCAATGTAGATTCCACTGCAAAAGAACCAAATTTATTGATGCTTGTGCTGGTTATGAACTACTAAAGAGGAATACACAGTTTGTATTTCAGGAATACTTAATTGTACTATAGTAAGAGGTTATGAATGGAATTGAAGTCTGCAGTGGGATTTTGTCTTCCATGTGTACATTTTTTTGTTTGTTCCAACTGCATCTGATATCCAGGTTGCTTTGCTTTATTCTTTTATTTTCTTACTAGAAACTTTCATCTGGGATATTACTTAAAGCAGTCTGCTTGACTTACTGCCCCTCTTTTGATTTCCTGAAAAGAAACACAAGTAAGCATCAGAAACCAGTACAGTAAAGTAGAAAATGAAAGATAAAAAGAAGCACAAGGATTCAAAAGAGAGAATAGGACAGATAAGATGAATATACACCAAGAATCACAAAATAATAAAGATTGACCAGCAGGAACTCAGCTCCCTTTTGGGGAAGTTTACTAGAATTTGTGCTCTGTATTCCAAACTCTGGCCTTTTCTCAGTCTCTCCCCTGCTATTCTCCTTCAGTCACTCCTACAAGCTATCTCACCTACTCAACTACAGCAGAAATCATTGTTAGTCTTTGCAGAAACCTGAGAGGTGTGAAAAACCTCTGCATGGCTGGTATGAGTTGTCCTGATATTGTCATACTTCTCAGCTGCCTGGGGGTACGTGAAGATCATTATTTATTCTTTACTGAAAGCTGATCAGCAGGTTGAGAAGACAACAGAGTCCGCAGCTCTAAGAAACCCAGGAAGAACACACCCTGCCTTTACCTCTATATGGCAAATTTGGGAATTGCTAGTGGAATGCAGACTGGGAGGTAACATGGTAAGAAATTTAAGGAAAAGAAGGTAGGCAATTTAGGGAAAAGAAGGGACACAGGAGGGAAATATATCTTTGGAGGAAGGTACTATTTATAAAGAGGTACAGAGAATAGTTGAAGGATTGTGAGAAGTGAAAAAAACAGTCTAGAGGTAGAGAAAATGAATGGGAAAATTGATCAGAGGTAAAGTTGATCTGTGCATCTGTTGTATCTGTGGAGAAGGATCAGTTAGACAGAAAGAAGCAAAGACAGTAACAGATAACAACTGGAATACAATACATCAGCTATTTTTCCTTCCCATAAAAAAATATAGTGAAAAAATATTACTGCAAAATTAGTATCTAAAATTGTTTATATAGGACAGAAAATGGGGACAAAACTCTTGAGAAGTGACTGAAATAAATAGGCAGGTCCCCTTGCCTTGATGCAGCAAATCCAAATGCTGAGTTTGTCAAGACAGGCTTTTTTTGTCTGAATGATATTGTGGTGGTATGTGTCTAGTAGGAAAATATATTAAGCACTTCTATTCTGATTTCTTTACTACTTCTCATATTACAGTCTTTACAATAAAATCACAAGAAATGCAGCATTGTAGCACTAAGTACTAGTAAAATATAATATAGTTGTTTGGCACAATATGTGTGTCACAGATTATTTTAAAGTGCAGGAAATTAATTTGAAATGAGAGTATAATTAATCTAATGCACAAATTTGTTATTGTTGATTAAATAATGCATTATTATTTGTCTCCATTTCATGTGGAGTGCTGAAATAAGTTCTTGTATATGTACTAACATATCTCCTTGAAGCCCATTGCTCTCTGCCTTACTCCATTTCTAAATGAATGGCTGTTAAGAGAGGAGGTGAATAAAAAAGAACATAACAATGGAAAATTAAAAATTACTCATGTACCAAAGTGTATGTAGAGAGAGAAGCAACAACATCTTCAGACAGATAGATATGTGGATGAAAAGATGTGAACACACAGAAAAATTAAGAGAATAATTGGATGAGAACACATCATAAACTGAAGTACTTTTCCTCCAGGTCATGCAGATCACTTTAGGACCACCAGCTGGCAATTAGGACAATGAGCTGCACAAAGGCTGCTGTCCAGCTATAAGGAGGGCCACACAGGGACAGCATGTGCACAAAAAAGGAGGTTGATTAAACAAGAGCTCATTCAAACTTTCATGACTTAGCAAAATGGAGAAGTGTGTGAAGGATGATCATTAAAACTTTTGTTCAAGAGACTGATTCAGTCACATGCAAAATGATGATGAGTTTAGACGTAAATTAAGGGGCATCAATAAGCTAAGTGGCTTCATTTTTTGTCATTCCTTGGCAGGCATAGATAATGGTGTTTAATCACTGACAAGAAATGGAGAAATGTAAACAAAGGGAACGGTGGACATTAATGAAGGCTTTCTTTAGGTGCCTGCTTGTTCCAGATGGATATTCTGTAGAGATTTGTGCACAAATGCAGGACATCAGAAAGAGTGCTAATGCTAATCCTAATAGGACTTAATGGAGAGTGCTTCAAAAAATATCTACATTCTGCTTCAAACATGAGCCTGGACCTCATGCTTGAGGACCTGCAGGCATGCTATCTGGAGATAAATTCAAGCTCAGACAAGGGGTTTTGGAAAGCCTTACATCACACTGGAAGAGGAGGTATGGACCAACCTTATCTCTTTGAACTGGTGTAGATCTGTAGCTTCCTCAGTTTTTCCACCATCCTGTGTTTTATCTGTTTTGCAGTGGAATTACAATGGCTGCCATCTGCCAAGCAAGTCAAACAGCAAGGCCTTTCTAGAAGAAACCTGCCACTGAACTGTGGAAGGTGAGATATAATCACAGCAGAGTATCTTCTAATAATATGGACAAGCAAATACTCATCTATTGGCAATGAGGACATAGAAAAAATTGTCCTAAAGAACTTGCAAGTCGTGAAGTTTCAGCTTCTCTTATCTATTGTTAAATTAGGAATAGCAATAGGGAAGTGAGTAAATATCAGAAAAACTGTCATACCTGAAGTCTAATTTTTTCCACTTTTTTTTTCTTCATTGTATGTGACCTAAAAAAAGCAGGAAAAAGGATTATGCCATTGCCAACAAACTCAGGAATAAGCCTTACCCTAATAATGTCATTATGTACCAGGATCAGTATGAAATGGGTGCTATTTTAATCTCTTTTCTGTCTGCAGTAGAAACATGTATTGGTAAATGATATAGTAAGCCTTGTTTTCAGGTGCAGGTGCACGAGATATTTGAATGTTATGGACTGCACTTACATATGACACGTCTAAACAAAGCACATATCTGAGCACATCACTTGATGCATAGATGCAGCTTGAGAAGTGATTGTGGTGGAGCCTTGTTTTTTGCTGTTGTACAGATGCTCATGTAAGAGACAGTTTTCATTTCCTTCTGCCATCTTGCCTAGTTTGTGCAACACCACCGACAAAAAATCTGCTCCTTTTCTGCACAAGCCAGGGTGCATATGGCAGTGCAGGAGATACAGAAAAGATAGATTTCTGGTGCCAGGACATACTGCTGATTTTGGGCAGAAAGGAAACATTGAGTCTGCCTCACACTATATAATTCCTTCACATACCGGGAGTCTAAATCGAAGCTATCTGTATGCAGATCCTTCAGCATTCAGAGAGACCACTGGCACTTTAGTCACTGAATATTCACACATTTTTGCTTGACTGCCTGTCTTTGTGAACCCAAAGGGTTATTGCTGAAATGGTCTTTCAAAAGCCCTGAACATCTATCTGAGAAGCCGAAGTCTGGAAACTGCAACCTGTGTTCTACAGTAAACCTGGGAGGGTTTTGCAATAACATAGTTTCTGAAGACAAAAATATGATACATTTTACTTTTCAAAGTCAGCAGCAGAAACGAAATATATTAGATTCATTTTCCAAACATACATACCTAGTTTTCATGTTTTGTGTGCTTTTGCTCTTCTGTTTTTGCTCCTGTTTGGAAACTGAGATAAGATCTTTGCTCTCTGCCCATCCAGATTTTGACACTGGTCACTACTAAAATCTTTCTGTCTTCTTTCAAGTATCTGAGGTACCTGTAAGTCTCCTACATGCAGAAAGATTTCTGTCTAAACAGGAAGAGAATGGGGAAGATGTAATATAACAAAAGAAAATCCAAACTTAAACCCCAGCTATAAGGAGGACCACACAGTAACATCATGTGAACAAAAAAGGAGGTTGATTGAACAAGAGCTCATTCAAATTTTCGTGACTTAGCAAAATGGAGAAGTGTGTGAAGGAGGATCATTAAAGTAGAAAAGTCGATAGTGAGTAACAGCCAACAATTCAAGCTATTGAAGCTCTTCTGGAAATATGACTAGGAAAAAAAAAGACATCTATTCTGTAAAGAAAAATAGGGATTCTAGTTCTGGATCTTGACTTTATTGTATTGAATCACTAGTGACAACAGCTGTACATGCAGGAGCTGACATTCATGTCCGGTCAGCTTATGACCAGAAGTTGGTGAAGGATCTAGTGTTTGACAACAGAAGAATGGTGGCTCTGCAGGTGTAGTTGAAGCAGGAAAATATCACCTGAGAAATAACTTTCTTACTTACTTTCTGACATTCTCTGCATTCTCGTCTCTACAATGTCTTTATTCTACTGTCTTATTTCCTGAGTCCTATGTTCCCAATCTTGCTACCAGCTTTCAGCTTCTGATATATTTAGAAAAAGGTTTATTAAGTATTAGTAGTCATTTCCTATCTATATAAATGTGGGTAGCATTGGCCTGAAATGATTACTGGAGTGGAGCCAAAAGGTGTGTTTTAAATTTGTTTGTCCTAACTTTATGGTGTTAGTGCTGAGTCAAAGAGCCAGTGCAAATATGAGCTCTGTAGAGGCCCAGAGAAGCTGGCTTTCGTCTCAGGGTCAAAAAGTCTGTTAATAAAGTCATGCTTAAAAGAAGAAAAACAGTGTATGGAAATAGGAAATACATCTCTATTTCTTATTTAATCTTCAAAGAAATAATTAACACTTCTTGGTGCTAACTCACCTGGTAAGTTCTACATATTTCACATGAGATGGCCACTGTGAGAGTTTCCAGAAGTTTGTCATACTTTCCTATGGGAATATGGCCTTGCTGTCAGCATCACATTAGGCATTGGTGAACAGGGATTGACAGCACAGAGATCAGTGATCACACAGTTGGGTCACTTGTGGACAAATGGGTTCTGCTTTTTTATTAACCTGAACAAAAAAAATAAAAGCTCCACCAATGCTGACATTTGCCATAAGATCTATCAGAGAATACACTACCAATAGATTTCATAGTGTTTTGGCTTGGTGTCCCTAGAGCTTATCTGCTGGGTTGGTGAGGAGAGAGGAGATTGTTGAATAATGAAACAGGAGTATGTATAAATGAAAAGAAGGGAAAGAAGTTGAATAAGGACAAAGGATGGTTGGAAATCACTCTTCATGTGTAATTCAAAACATTGAATATCTGATTGCTGTGGTCAGAAACCTCTTGAGTACTATTATCGTTAATTTCTCCTAATGCAAACATGATGGAAGAGACACTGTTCTGATGATTCACTGTCTTTGTAGCATTACTCTGATGTTAATGGTTATGAACCAGGATCCTGCTAAGTCCTGTACTAAAACAGAGTGGAAAAATATCCCAGGTAATTTATGTGTAAGACATGGAATTACAGAAAGAGAAAAATGAGAAAATACAATAAGATAATAATAAGTCAATAAGTATAATCACATGATTAAGTTGATAATAAAATCACATGTTATGTACCATTGTCAGAGCTTGGTTTTGACAGGCATCAGAGAAAAAGTGTCCTAAGAAGGAATTTGAGGAAGGACGGTGCATTACATTTCTGTATGTCTAGTAGAATCTCCTCCCAAATGTATGCAAAAAAGATCAAAGGCTACTTATAAATTTTATTTGAGTATAAATGAATCAGTGATGGAGCGATTTTCTTGGGTTGATTGGTTAGGGCAGCTGCTTTCTTTGTAGTAGGTCTGATAAATAAAGCAGGAATAAATCATAAAGAACCCTGAAAAAGGAGACTCATAGCTCATTAACATTCTGCAGGTGTATCAACAATGCAAGATTTAATTAATCAAGGTAAGACCAAAGGATGTCATAATTATCACAAAGGGAGTTAGTGAAATCCTGTGAAAAACACTGTTGAGGTGCAGCATGTAAATAGAATTCACATATTTTAGACACATTGTGAATGCAGAATTGTAGCTGTTGCCAGAGTCCCGCAGGGCTTTGGCCAGTGCTGGGAGGGTATTTACACTGCCTGCAAGGGCAGGAGAATCTGCCTACCCTTGGCAGAGATTGCCAAGGAAGGGCTGGCTTTGATTTTGACTAGGCTGAACTGCAACTGGTGGCTAACAACCTTAATGAGGTAGCACAGAACCATATTTTTTTCATTTACAACAATTCTAGCTGCTGCTGCAGGAGGGAGTAGGGTCTCACAAAGGAAAATGAAAACATAAATCTTTGTCCTTCTCCAATCTACAGCATTGCTATTGCTGGGTTTCTGAACTATTGCCTTTAAAATGTGAGCAGAGTGAGTCTATGGGAGAAAGGAAATATATCCGTATGTGTGTAGTAAACACAGAACAGTAATAGTGAGAATAAATGAATGAGGAGTACCTGTTGAGCTGAGGGAGAAAAAGAAAAATGGTAATAATTGCAAATAATTTTATCTTTAGCATGTTAAATGCTTTCATTTGAATGACTTTTACCTGGACAAACTTGCTCTTGAAGATGGGAGTAGAGGCAAAAAGAACATACTCTCCTTGGCTAAGTCTCTGAATGTCATACATAATGGGCATCTGATTTGAATTGATGTTCTTAGAATCAAACTTGCTATTCATGTTGCCTGTCCATTTCCCCCTTCATCCCATGCAGAATGCATTGTCCCAGGCAGAAACCTTCTGTGGTCTGAAAGGCACTTGTAAGAGCCCTCCCAGCACCTCATGTTGATGGATCTTACACCTGGGCAGGGGCTGAGGCACTTCAGCAACAGCCCAGGGAGGGGCTCAGCCCTGTGAGTCCTTATCTTGGGTTCCTGCCTGCCCTGTACCTGTGTCTTCCTCTGTGTCTGCTGGTGATGGACCTGGGAGAAGCTTGGGACAGGTGTTATTTGGGTTTGCCCACCCACTATCCTCTCTGTGATTGTTAGTGTGTCTTCTTTTTATCCCATACCTTAACAAAGGGCTGTTTACTTGCTTTTTTAAAAATTTGTTTTGTTTTGTTTTTTTGTTTTTGTTTGTTACTTTGTTTTTAATTTTGTTTTTTCTTTGTTTTTGTGGGTGGGTTTTTTTGGTTTTGTTTTGATTTTTGGTTTTGTTTTAATCTAACCCTAGTCATCACCTCTTAGAAAAAATCCAGTTAATGGAGAAAGCTGCAGCATGACTCCTTAGCAATGAAGACTTCCAAGAGCACATTAAATCCTATCTTCTGTTCTGTTTTCTGACTTTTCATAGCACATTGGGCAAATTGATTGGGTTTGGCCATTAGGGAGTAAATTACAGAAAGTCAGTCATGAATGTACAGTGCCAGCTATCTTTTTGTTAGATGGGCTCAAGTACCATAGCATCTGCATGTGTGCCTCTCCCCTCCTATGACTGGCAGATAAATAGCTCTCAGGCCATTTTTATTTTCATTATTCAATATTTTTAGTGATGAACAGCCACCTAGCTCTGACACAAAAGTCCTGGCAGGCAGCACAGTACACCACAACCAACCTGCTGTCATCAGCATTGGCTCCAGTTCACTCGCCCACACAATTCCCCGAGCTCATTCTCTTGAGTGCAGCCCATACCCTGAGCTGTGAAGCTCTGCAGAGCCATGTCCCAAGAGATTGATCACCAGCCTTGACCACGAACAAGCCTGTTCCAGCAGCCTCATCCAAATAAAAGAAGGCTACAGGAAAATATTAAGCCCGATTCTTTTCTCTGCAGCATCTCCATGAATACATGAGGAAAGTCTTGGTCAGCTGGCAGTTCTCCAAAACGGTGCAACAGCATCCTGAAATAAGCATAGCTGAAGGGGTTGTCAGCAGCAGCAAGAAATCTAGCTGGCAAGAAACCACAAGAAAAGATCAGGCATAATAAGGTAAAGTATCAATATTACAGCACAGCTGTCAAGCCACCAAAGCAGGTCTTTCCACAAAACATAGAACAGATCCTCAGTGGAGGTAATCACTGCAGTCTCCATTATCAGATTGAACTACATTCCAGGATGATACCCATTTACCAGGAGCAAGAACTGCAGATGAATTGGTCAAAATTAAGTGGAAGTGACTTAAAACAGCTAAGGAAATTTAACAACAGATAAAGTTACTCATATAAGGATATAAATTTCTTAAACTGTAATTATAATCACTGTTTTTAGGTTGAATACTACCAATAAAGCATGAGAATTTAAGGTTACCTCTTTTAAGAACATAAGAATATTCCCAATAAAGCATGAGATTTTTAAGATCCATAAAAACATATCAGTCAGAAGTATTGAAAAACAAAAATTATTAGGAAATAGGGAACAAACAGAAGTCATCATGATATGGTTAGTATGAGATAGTGGTTCCTTTTAACACATATGCGGTTCTGATCTCCTTGTTTCTGACAGAATATAATAAACCTGAAGAGGGTGAAAAGAGCAGCAACAGAGATGGGTGATATAGTTTAGGCATGACAGGGACAGTGCTGCATTTGTGCATTTGATGATTTTGAAGGTCCTTTCCAACCTTGATGGTTCCATGAATCTGTGATAGAGATCATCTGCTTTACACACCCTTGGATATGGTCTGTGACCACAAGGGGTAGACTACATAGATTAGGACATTTAATTGAGAAGACAGCCATCTATAAAATTATGGGTGGCAAAGTGAGGGTGACTTCTCTTTGTCTGCTACAATAAAAAAACTAAGAGGCATCAAACAGAAGTAGGAGATGGCAGATCCAGAATAAAACAGAGGAGATGCTGCTTCACACTGTGAACATGTGGGATTTTTTTGCTACAAACACTGGGTGGGGGTAGTATTTGGAAGCTGGATAATTATCTCATTACCATACATTTATACTTCTCTGGAGGGGTGAACTATTGGCCAGTTTTTTGCACAGAGCCAATTTGAAAAAAAGAAAAAAAAAATCTAAGTGCACAGGCCACACAGCACACGGATGATTCTGGCATTATGTTGTTTCCTTATCAGCAGTTTCTTAAGTAGTACCACAGAAGCTTCTCCTGCTAATATCAGTCATTGCCAGTGTAGGGAGGTGTGTTTGAAAATGTCCATGTTGGCTTCTTGGCCCACTTACTGGTCTGCACATGGTTGCAGAATTGGGTCCCCTCTTTGGTGGTCCAACCAGCGCAACATTTCAGAATGACTAAGTCACTGGTTACTTTGCCGTAACAGACAGACCTAGATAGGAAAGGCTCTTGTCAGACACATAATAATGTGTTATATTGTCTTGGGCCACAGTAAAATCTGCATGAAGAGAATGCCAGGTACTGAAAAAAACCACTTTGCATGCTTTCTTGTCAGTCCAGTGGGGCAATTTTTTGTATGCTAGTATATATGTATGTATATATATTTATATCTATACTTACCTTTCATTTTATCTTACACTTTTCTTGAAGTAACTTCATTTTTCAATCCCTGGTTATCAAGATCAAGCTAATACCTTTGTCTTCTGTGGTATGCTCAGATAATCTGCAGTTAGTAGTGTACAATAAGGTTTCAGTTTGCTTGTGAATTAACTCTGCAAAACTTACTTGGTTGCTTGCATTTTTAAACACAGATTGGGTGCATGGAAATGCAGAAGTCCTTGCATGGGGACAGAGCATGCTGGGTATTGCTGTATGGTCCTGGGATGGAGCCAGATCAGTCTAAAACTAGAGAGTTACTGAGCCCTTGTGCATTACCTTTTGAAGGCTTTATATTTCAAGAACTTTATCAGCTTGTGTGCAATATGTCTTAATTGAATGTTGAATGAGTCACTGGGCCCTTCCAGAAAACATGCAGCATTTCATGAGGTTGTAACATTTGCAAAATGTGCAGGCTTCTCCTCCCCACAAATTACCCAAGATTTGCCTCCAAGATTTTTCAATGTTGACCTTAAATCCAGCATGACAATTCATCTCTTTGAGTGGAGGCTAGGACAGATTTACTACAAAACAACAGTCAAGTTTGAAAGAAAACAACCAACCAACCAAACCAAAAATACCTGTAAGAAAACACAGAAGAAACATCAGTGTGACTTTTTTCACTTGGAGTAAATACGGAAATCCAGCTGCTGACAGTATCATGCTGAAAATGCTATGCTTGGTCTCTTGAGACCAGCTGGCACTAGGAAGGTGAAGAATTACAGTTATTAGAGATTTAGTTATTAAGAGTTCTTCATCATGAGGATAAGGCACTTAATTGCAACTTATGGACCAACTACTACTATGGGAAGCTGTACCTTGTTCTACAAATTGCTGCTTTAATGACCACCAGCTGCTGCAGCTGTTCTGTCCATGCAAACCCTTTGTCATCAATAGTTGTGACTTTGATTGTCCTCCTCTCCTAGAGGAGTCTCTGTTTTGTTTTTAGTACATGCAGAAATGCGCTTCCATGCCTAAGTCTTCAAAAATACTATAGATAAATGCTCTGTGTTCACAAATGGATTTTATGAGATAGCATTTTACCCATGAAAGCCAAGAAACAAGGTGTTGTAGAGCATTGCTATGGTCTTAATCCCAGATGAAATGTGAAGCTACCAAAATGCACAATCTGGTGGGAGCTGAAAAGTCCTTATCTCATGGGGAAAAAAAGAAATAAAAAGAACACTTTATCAAATTCCAGACAGTGCAGCACAAGAGCTGTTTGCAAATGCTTTGCAATTTAGATGGGGAAGTAAAATATTCTCCAGCTTTGATTAGTCTGATTGTAACCCCACCCCAGCTCCAAGTGCTGTTTCTGTTTTGTCCCTTGGGATGTGAGAGAGAGAGCGGACTCTGTAGTTTCAGTTCACTCAGGACACTGTACATGAAGGAAGGCCCTAGACTGGACATGCTATTTCTCTTCCTCCCTAGGCTCTTCCCCCACCCCAAATACCCTCTTAAATCACTGCTTTTTTGTTGCAAACAACAAGGCTGAACAGGTGAAATTTTAAATAATGACTGAGGATTTTTTTTATTCATTTAAGTTTCAATATCATTACAGAAAATGTTATGGTACAGAGTTGTTTAACATTAGTTTTATTTCTTTGCTCATTTAATTTCCACACGAATGCTGGTAACACTAATATCTGTACAAGATCAGTCTTTGATTTTTTTTTAGTTTTTAGTTCTGTACATTTTTAAATGTATTGGTTAAAAAGGCTGTCAGCACTTAAGGAAGCAATTTTTTTGTTTGTTGAAATAAAAGGTATCCAGTTACTGCCCAAGAGTACTGAGCTGGGTGGCTGCTGGGACAGGAGACATCCCTGAATGCGCGGCGAGGTGAGAAAACCTCGGGGCTTCATTGGGTTCCCAGTGCAGCCACTCTGCTTTTGGCACTGTGCACATCAACACGAGATACAAGATAAAGAACAAGCAGAAGCTCTCTGTGAAGCGGTTATGAAGCATACTAATAAGGGAAATCCAAGTGTTGTCTACGCTAGTATAAATAAGCAGACAGCCTTGTTTTAAGAGCGTAAGTAGTTGTATCTTAAAGATGAGAAAAAACACAAGTTCTGCAGGCACCTACTGCTGTCTACTAAAAGCTACCGCTATTAGAACTAGCATTGAACACACAAAGCAATTGCAAGAAAAGGAAAAAGTTGCTTTGATATAATCAGAATAAATTTCTTTGTTAAGATTTGTTTTAAATTTTTTTTTTTTAAAAGGTATTTATTTAAATTCCATTTGAAATATATTTCAAGATGTTGACTATACTGATCAACTTTTATCCAAATCGGAAAAACTAGCTGTGCCATTGCATATTACAGGATACAGTCAATGATATGTGGACATGCATCAAAGCTTCACTCTTGCTGGTGACATCATAGCCTTCCAATGACCATGACATCCACCACCTCCCCCTTGTGAAGCTCCACATACTGCTCTGTCTTTGGAGGTAGCATCAACAGTCCATTGGCACTGCGCATACTCATCAGACGACTGCTCATCTGATTCCCTACAGGAGAGAGGCAGAACAATTTCAGTTGAGTCTTCAGTTAGTTCCAAATGCTGCAACATGGTGCAACAAACAAAAGCTGTTGTGATGAAAATGTTTATGTGGTTAACTTACTCATGGAGCTGCAATCTTGTTGTTCCAAGGTAGATAGAAACAGAGAACTCTGTGGAGATTTAGTCAGCCTCTCACTGCACTGACTCTCAGAACTATTACTCTCTTTGCTGATTGCTTTCCTATGCAGCCTCCCACATTATCTGTACCATGTATCTTGTCCTAGTAAATTGCTCATCCTATCAAAATTACTTTATTTTTCAATTTGTACACCCATTCCATTGTACAATCACTAAAATCAGCATAGTCTAGAATGTTTTTAATATCCTGTTCTAGAATAAATTTGGTTAACTTTATTCTCTCTGAATAGAATAATTTAGTTTGGAACAAACCTCTAAGATCATTAAGTCCAGCCTTTGACAGAACACCACCACTTCAACTAAACCATAGCACTAAGTGCCATTTCCAGTTGTTTACTGAACTCTTCCAGGAATGGTGACTCCACCACTTCTCCTGGCAGCCTGTTCGAATGTTCAACAGCCCTTTCAAGATAAAATTCTTCCAGTGAGCCTCCACTGGTGAAGCTTGAGGCCATTTCGTCTTGTCATGTCATTTGTGACCTGGGAGAAAAGACCAACCCCCACCTGGCTACAACTTCCTTTCCAGGTGGTTGTAGAGAGTAATAAGATCTCCCATGATTCTCCTTTTCTCCAGGCTAAAGACCCCCAGCTCCCTCAGCCACTCCTCATAGAACTTGCTCTCCAAACCCTTCATCAGGTTCACTGCCCTTCTCTGGATATTCTCCAGCACCTCAATGACTTTCTTGTACTGAGGGGGTCCAGAACTGAACTAATATTTTCCCTGTGGAGACTTGTATACAGTGCTTTTTGTTGAACAATTTGGATGTAGTAAAAAGACAATTAGTTGTTTAAGGACTTAAATCTCTTGCAAAAGTGTCCCAGTCAGCTTTCTAGCAGTACATAGCTAAACCAGTATTCAACTCTAGTGTTTACCTCAACTGCAGCTGAGTATCCAGAAGTATTCCTAGGTGGCAAACATGACTAATAAATCCTTAGTTGGCTTCAAGAGAACACCTGGCGTCTCTGCTATCTTTCCTACTTTTCCAGTTCAGCTAAAATCACATTTATTTTATTTGTATTGCTCCTACCTCTGCCCCAGCTCGTGTTTGTTTAGTACATGCACAACAGCAGAAGGAAGCAAATGTGCTTTACTGCAAGTAAGCTTAGTGGATGTTTATAAAAAGGAATGTGTGCACATATGCAAGCAAACAGGTGTAGTGTGTTTGTGTAGTAAGGCAGCTTATTCAAATAAAGGATGTTTTACTGGTTAAATTGACAAGCCTTATCAGCACTGAATTTTGTACTAATGTATATGTATGCATGTGCACAAGTGTGTCAGCAAATCTGCCTAAAGAAGGGTCTATGAAAAAAACACGTGCAGATTCTTGGCTGTTCACAGACACATCTGTAGGAAGGCAAGGCTGTGTGTGAGTGTCTGTCAGTCTGTGTGACTGGCACTGACCTGTACTCTGTGCCCAAGGTAGTGGTTCTTGGTGATGCCAAGTCAGAATGCACCGATGATATTCTGGGCGGGGGTCCAATTTTACATCACATGATAACTGTAGGATTAAAAAAGAAAGGATGAACATGTCATGCATTCACATTGCACTGTCTAAGATAATGGAATAATCAGCTCAATTGTTTTTCCTTAAAAATGGTCTTTTCAAAAACTTGCATCATTTTGATGTCAGATGAGTCTAGTGCAAGATCAAAAGCTGTAGAAGGCAGAGACTGCAGTATTTAAGGAAATATAACTGTGACATTACAATATCAAAGTGTCTGAAGGAGTCTACATGCATTAAGTGGAATATTCCAAAGCTGTTCCTTTACTGAGAGTTTACAGATAGTATTTCTCTAGATAAAAAGCCTGGTGTCTTTGGATTACATTGCATAAAGATAAAAATGTTATTTGCATTCAAAATCCTGCTAGCTCTGACAAAAGGAAAATGGCCAATCTTTGAAATGAAAAGACATCCAGGGGATGGCTCATAATAGCAAATACATGCAAAAGTGAAGGTCACTACAAATTGCTCTCTCTTTTAGAATATTTTAGCTGTGAGATGAAATCTGGATGCTTGAGGAAGGGCAAATGAGAGACATGGGATAAGCTCTAAGAGAAAAGTGCATAGCCAAGAACAGTAAGAAAACTACAAAAGCTGATGTATTCCTTGGTACTTTATTTGAATCAAAAACAGAAGAAGAAGACATTATAATAACATGACTTGAATTTATATTAAATAGAGTTACGCCATCCATGATTTGTGAGAAGAGTTTAAGTGAGAAGAGTTTGGGGTGGGGGGGTCATGTGGGTTTCTTATACAAATAGCTCAACCAAAAGGCTTTAAAATTTGTATTTTCTATTGCTAATACAGAACTATCCTACTCTAGATATTTGCAGATCACTCTGCATTTTTTTACCAGAATCTTAAATGAATGTGTTTTTTAAACAGGAGAGAGTCCTTCCTGCCTAATTGGCAAATGGCTGCCTCTGCATCTGTATATCTTGCTCCATTAGATGGCCATCTAACTCTAAAAAATTGTGGGACTGAATATTACCATTAACAGAGGCTAAGAATGTGCCTCTATTTGTGTGAACATCCTTCCAATGCCAGAACTAGTCTAGGACTCAGATTCCACAAACACAACAATCTTTCAGAGCCCAAAGAGCTGTGCTTCAACATCTTGAGAGAATTTTTAAATAGAGAACAAGCTTCTTACCCTGGCTTTGATGATGGTGGGCCGAGGATCCAGGATACCCTGCATTTTCCTCAGTGCAGGAACAACAAAGAGATTGCAGGTGACAACAGCTGACACAGGATTGCCTGTAAGACAAAGAACAGTTGTTGGTGATGCCCTCTTGGTTTATTCTGAAATGCTGAAAGTGAACTCATGTTTTTATAGCAATTTCACTCTACAAGAACTCTATCTACAGAGCTTTCCATGCCATGTACTGCATACAGTACAGACTGCAGTGGCATGTGGCAAGGGGCATGTGGCAAGTACACCTTTTGAAAGCTACACCCTGGATGATGTGTGCTGAGGCCTTGCTCTGACCAGAATTGCCCCACGTTCCTCAGGCCCCACCATTTGCCTCTGTTCTTCTGCCACCTTTGTCCTTTGCCTACATTTGTCTGGGGCTGGAGCTGCTAATTGTGCATAGTTATTGGCTCTACCCTCACAAGGCTCTTTTTTCATGACTAATGGTTCCCAGACACCAAGGGAAAAATAACTTTTAATTCCCTATCAGAGAACCAAAATGCTTTAGGACAAATTCTGAGGAGAATTCTACTGATTGATATGTTTTCTCTTGACTCACAAAGAGAGGTGTATGCCCAGCTGTCAAACACCACTGTCTTACATATCTGGACTTCCCCAGATAACAGTTTTAAAATAAATACTATGATCAGACGAATGCTCCACTGATCTCTCCCCTGTAAGAAAATGTACTGCAGCAACTAAAGCAAGACAGGGTAGAAGCACTAGAGATACATCTGAAAACCACCAGATTATCAAGAACAGGATTCCTTGTGTAGTCAAAATTCATGGAAGGCCAGAGCAATAAGAATAAAATAAATTCCTCCTCATTTAAAAGGACAGAAATCCATAAGGAAATGTTTATTCTGAAGGAGTGCTTTCCCAGGGCACGCAGCTGGCAGCAGTGCAGCTGTGCTGCCCTCTTTTGGTTCCACAGCATGAGCATGATAAACAAAGCTATTCCGTGACATGTTCCTTGGCACTCCCTCATTTTTGTCTCCATTTTCAGTATGTCACAGTGGAAGCACTGACTTACACCCACAGGATATTTATGGTGAAGGTTTAGGGAGCTGTACGGAAAAAAACCCTATGAAAAACGTCAGGGAATTGTTGGATGGAAAAAATAGTAAGACCTGTACCAGAAAATTCTGAGGACAGGGACAAAAAAGAACTTAGCACACCCCTGTAAGTCCATCTCTTGTGGAAATTTCTGAGAAAATCTTACAGGTGCCTTCCATAGGGGCCAACACCAGGCACAGGTGCTGTGAAGTGTCACTATTCTGTTTCATGTCTGTCATCTATGCACAGCAACAAAAGTAATCCACGAAACATCTTACCTGGGAGCGCAAAGATTATTTTTCTTACGCCATCAATATCCAGAGTTGCAAAAGTCGTTGGCAGGCTGTGGAAAAAGGAATTTATTTAATATCCACATTAAAATTTGACCCAACATTACTGTATTATTTAAAACATTTGGAAAAGAAAACAAAACAGGACATCTCTTTCTCAGCAATTCATTAGCACCTGCTGCTTATTCCATATTGGAGGTATAATCCTCTCTTTGTGGTGACAGAATAATTTTTCTTGATATTCAACTCCAAAGTTTTAAGTACACAAATTTGGAGAGGAAATATCTAAAAGAAAATGAACTAGCAACCAAAAATCTAAATCTTGTTTTCATGCTAGAAGCCGATTAACAATGAAGTAATACTGGAATTATGCAATTACAGAGCTGTGTTGGTTTTTCATATAAGGGTTTCCAATTTTCCATAACGTTGGTGACTCTAATTCTCTTACTCCAGTCTCTACAGCTGTACTGACAAGGGAGCAGTATTTCTGAGCAGCAAATGCTAGCTAGTCTGCAGATGAACAAATTCAGATACACAGGCAGAGCTGCAGCCAGGTGACACCCCGGTCTATCAACGAAGAGCCCTCTCTGCCTTTCAGAGCTGCTCAGTGATCTTTGGTGACTTGCTGTGAAAGCTATTACTGTTACACAAATAGGACAGTAATGTGACAGCTCAAGAATGTGGCTGGCAAAGAAAAGGGACTTATCCATGAAAAAATAATTCTATGTTAATATAATCCTTTCAAACATTAGAAACTAAACCTTATAGGAACAATAATTAGGCTTGTTTCCTTGTTTTTATTTTGAGCTGACCACTACCACCTGGTCAGCAGATGATAGTTGACAACTCTGGAGGTTTGCTGCACTTTGATCATTATCACTTAGTTTTGTATCTGTTGAGACTCATCAATATTCTATTTTACCAGGGGAAGTTAGTGTTTGATGTTCTTGTTTTAAAATGCCTCTAACATGATGGGAACTATGTGCCACACCTCCAACTGTTATAATCAGTGCATAAACCAATAGACAAAAAATTGACTTGCTAATTCACATTTACTGGAAACTCTGAATTCTTGAATGACATTTCAACACCATCATCTTCCAGTATCAGTGCAGCTAGACAAGATAACCTTACACGAGCACAGCAACTTTCAGACCAAGTGGAGGGATGGTAAATTCCAGGCACCACCCTACACTCATGAAGCACATCAAATACAGGCATACAACAAATTCTGACTTCACTCTTGGAACTTACTCAAGGGATTTTTTCCCAATATAGTAAGCACAATGTACAATCTTTCATGAAGCAGTTAATAAAACCCGAGGTACAATATTTGCTATTGCACTACAGCTAATGAAAAACAGAGTGCTTACATTCTCAATAAGAACAGATAAGCAAATGTTTTGGTAGCAATAAAAAATACCTTTCTTGTGGCATAAAATGAAAATGGACATTTAGGGGAAAAAACGATTTCTTGAAGTTTTTCCAGCTAGTTATTAAAAGTTTATTGCTGCAAGTCTACAGAGGACTCAGCAGAAGAAAAAAATTATGTTTGCTTACAAGTAAGCCAGAACCAGAATTTAATACTCTGAATTCTCTAAATCGAGTTATCCATTCTTGTCAGCAGCAGAGACTGGAGTGCGGATTCTGCTTCTTGGACTTCCCTACATCAGTTGTAGCAGTATGACAGAAGCAGTGAGCAATTTCCATGCCTGGGCTACATCCACCATGGGAAGAAACAAGCTTTTAGCTCACTCATTCCTTTTGTGGAAGGGAGGTGGTGGTAGAAGCAGCACAAGCACCAAGCCCACATATAGTTCTTTACCAGACTATACACAGAGACAGTAGAAGTATTTGTCTGTTTTCACAGCAAACACCCACTTGCATCTCTGCTCTGTGACAACAGTTCTGGGATAGAGGGAATCATTCTGCAAAGCTGTGTTTGATCTTGTGTAGCTGGACCATTCTGATCCAGCTTGCAAACAAACTGCCCTCCACAGGGAGTGAGGCAGAGGTGCAGACATCTTTCTGCTCTTGTACTGTGAAGAAAAGGGAACTCTCTGTTTTCAGCATGTGTGATTTTCATTCTCTCTACAGAGCATACTTCCAGATTCACTGATGAGCAGTGCCATAGCATAGAAAAGCAATGCTGAAACAGTTTTCTGAGACAAACTAAACACATAAAGGACTCTGCTTACTTTACTATACTCAATATGCCAATTAGACAAAGCTTTGTAAATTAGCCGTCATTCCACCTCTCTCAAGGAACTGCTTGTAGGAATATAATTTATGGAAATTTTGAAGTAAAATGAGATACTCTTTAAACAAACTGTCCATTTAATGTCCTTGTATTTCCTGGTTATTTCATGGTAATGTCCATGTGATCTTCGTGCTCACACTAAAGGCTGTGGCAATGTTCATACCATGCTGGTTTCCCACCAGTCCCCAAACCTGATCTGCAACAGTTATCAGAAAAATATCTCTTACTGATAAAAAATAATCTCTCTGTTCCAGTTAATTTTACCCATAAAGACGATGACTAAAGAGCACTGATTTTGCTTCTTTTCCCACATATATCTATCCTGTGGTTTACAGTATATCTGGAAAAGTGAAATCTATTTCACTAGGATATTTGGCCCAATGTAGCCTCCATCTAGGCTGCCTACGCAGAAAGATTTCTTACCCAGGTTTCATAAAAACTCTGCCAAAGTGAATCTGTGCGTGAAGATCAATATCCAGCACCTGTTTAAGATAGTCCTGTTTAATTAAAAAAAAAAATTAAGCAACATCAAAGTGACTTTACATCATCTAAGCATTCAAAGCAATTAATTAATATCAAGTGAAGATGAAAATTTGCATATCCTGAAAGTGCTACAGCCCAGTGGGGAATTTCCAGTATTTGAAAGAAAGTGTTTTGGAAAAGAAGAAGTAAAGAACAGACTGATTTAGGTGCCAAACCTGACTCCATGAGGACATACATTTCCTTAAAATTCATCTGCAGCATTAGAACCTTAGAGCACCCCACAAATACCTACTACTAAAACATTCTCTATGTCAAAGATGGAAAAACCCTTTATGATTCAAAGTTAAGGCTTTAAATGATCAAGATTTTTAAATTTTGCCATGGAAGCTATAGACTTGTAGATTTAGAGATCTCCTACTACTTTTGAAATCAATACTGTACTGTAGAAATCATAGTTTTCCAGGATACTGTCATTATTGAAATTTCTTGGGTCTAATGGTCTAATTCACAGTGGTTGGGTTTAACATTCGTTAGAAAGAAAAGACTGTGAGTGCCTTGTGAATGAGTTCAAGTTAAATGATTTTGCATAAACATGATTGATCCAGTTATTAAAACAAATGGTATTACTTGTTTAATCTTTATTGGCAATTGCTATTCCTAAAGATGTAGTATCCTATTTGTTGTATTTAGTGACATTAAAGACATGGGCCATAACAGTCATCTGTGAAGACAGACTTTGAAAGTAAATCTGAAACTCCCTGGCAGTTAGCCCTTTTTTTTGTGTGTATGTGTGTGTTTAAATACTTGGAAAGCAGCAACTCATTTCATCCAGGCATTAACTCTCAATTATTAATTGCATAAACCCCTCTTTCACTTTCTGTTTACTGTTTGGATGTTCACAGCTATTTCATTAAAACTCTTGAAAGCTCAGTATCAGAGGGCAGAGCACCAGTGGAATGCAAAGCCTATTGACTTTAGGCTGTTGCCTCAAATTCAGACTGGGGAGAAAAGAGCTGAAGGTCTGAATGTCTGTAAGACCATTCAGCAGTCCAGCCACTCCTTAGTGTTACCATGTCTGCACTGTGTTGCCACATTCCCAATTTAAAGACCAGTACTTGTCCTTGATTATTTTTCTAGGCATGCTGGAGACAATGGGAGTAATTGAAAGTTATTTGCACTGGTTTAATTAATTATCCATTTTCATTATTCATCCAGTGATATGATTTCTACTCAGAAAAGTAAAAAAACAGCACTCATGTTTCCCACCTCCTAATGACTGTCTTTAGTATCTGTTAGTTATAAAAGATGTTTATTTTACCTGCCAAACTCACAGATTCAGCCTGGGATCAAAAAGTAATTTGAGTTTTCCTTCGCATAAGTCATGATTAATAAATGTCCTGCAGGTTCATCTATGCCCCACCAGCATCTGTGTATCCCTATTTTCTTTGATGGTTTTGGCACAGGGATAATCAACAGGAACTCAATCAACAATTCTGTTAATGATTCAAAAGGCAAATATATCAGCTCACTGGGTCTCATATGTATTGTCTGTAGGACTATCAGGTGCAAAATGTGATAAAATTATTTTTGTAACAGAGCTTTAGCACATTCAGGAAACAGATGTGCTGAGTAAAAAATGCTATTTATATCCTCAGGTTACTTTTCAAAGTACTTTCAAAGTACTTTAATTCTATCTGCATTCTACCTACTCTAAAAATAAAAAGAAGTCTGTCGTCTTCATGTGCTATTAAGCCAGCACTTTCCTCATCTACATAGATCATTCCTTAAATAAAAACACATTTGTAAATCACTAACATCAATAATTAAAAGCTTCTTTGTTGTACTGTTAACTATAGTACAGAAACAAGAACAAAGGGAATGAACTTTGAAGACTATTTTCCTAAGTAATTCACGTGTAAGTGTTCCAATAAAAGTGAGGTCCCTTTTTAATATGCATTAATACAAAGGCAGTAGCTTGGTAACAGACTCTGGTTTGAAATTCTTACATATATTGTAGGAAGTTAAAGTTAAATTTTGCATACCTTTTCCCCCATAGATACACCTCCTGATGTAATGATCACATCAGCACGGCTGATACCTTCATTCAATGCATTCAGTAAATCATCTGGGCTACAGGAAAGAACAGGCAAACAGATTAGTGGCATGGATTTATTATGAGTTGTAATATAAGTCTGTGTGCACACATACAGATGCATATACACATGTTTTAAGAAAATAGTACAAGCTCTTTTCTTCTTAAGATTCCACACTGTTCAATTCAAGTCAAGACCTGCAATCTCATTAATTGAATGCCACTCTGTTTGGCACCTTTCTGTCTAAGAACAGAAACAGGAACAGTGGGATACTTTAGACTGAGACTGAAGAATGCTAATACAAGTGTCTGAGTATGCAATTGGCACGGTAGGTAGTAATACAAGTTGTGACTTAGATGAACAGACAGGGATATATAAAGGCACCAGACACATGAAAATTACTGACCACCAAGCAGGCTGCAGTGTACCTGTCTAGTTTATTTGATGTGTGCAAAAATGGGGGTGAGGCTCCACTTCAAACTTTGATCAGTGAAGAATGGGAGTAAATCCTTTGTTTATCTTCTCTGTTAGAGGGCTCTACAGCAAAGCCACCTGTACATACCCACTTCAGCTTGCAAAAACACAATCCATCCTGTTAAAAGGTCTATTTACCTTCATGAGAAACATGAGTGCAATGAGAGCTATGATTCTTCCATACAAGGAGTGTAACTGTGAAGGATATTGGTGTCCTCTTTTCTTTTCATTTTAGATCTAAACTGGAAACTTTGTAGTGAGCATTAGATATTTAAGAACAGTACTGATGTTAATACAGAGCTTCAAGGCACACAGTGGAGAAACTCAGTAATACAACTCACACAGGTCCAAAGGAATCAAAATCAATTTCCAATATATTAAATTCATACTTTGCATTTAACATTTGTGAACTGACCATAAGTTGACTGGTTGCTACGACTGCATGTACTGTTTCTTCAACAGTATGTTTTCAATTCCATGATCCTGAAAGTTTTTCATGGAAGGCTGTTCCTACCTAGAATGACATTGAAAGAGTGGGCAATATTGCTAGTGACTATATGAAGACCTTTACCTGGAATACAGCACCTTAGGTAAATACCACACCACAACTACAAAATGGCATTGTGGGTGATGAATGCAGGCTGAAAATGGCATGAGGGCTATCCTTTGGGAGCTTTGGCTGTATTTCAACTGAAAGTAGAACTACAGCAGTAATTTTGGAGTTTGAGATGAAAACACAAAAGTTAGGAATATTATGCAGGTTCTAGTTGACCTTTCAGAGATAGCAGAAACAGTGTGTTTCCAAACGTCTCAGAAAGAAAAATTCTTTCCTCTGAGCACCCTTTCTTTGGTTCAGTGAAATATAAGCAGCAGTTAGCATGATGTGGTGCTGTGTGCACTACAATTTATGTGACACAAGAATGACTGCAGTCCCTCACTGAGTAAATAGCTCAGTGCATGCAACCTTGCACACGCCTCATCTCACCAGAGAGCCCTCAGGTGTCCTCTACCCTGGTTATGCCTTTCAGGTAGAAAGACTCAAGACTCTTTTTCCACAATGTCCAGTGACTGAAGCACCATGTTCTTTGGCATCACAGTGTAGTCATCCTGCACAACTTTATTATCTGTGTTGGGTTACACCCCTCTCTAGGGTCAGATTGCTTTGTAAGAGGTAGGCAAAAAGATAACTGCAGAAAGAAGGGCAGATTGCTGCAGACTGCAATCAATAAAAGGGAATTATACACTCCCCCTTCTTAAAAGAAATAGTGGCTGCAGTATTGTGCCATGCCATCATGACTATTGTTCAGGATACTGGGTACCTTGGATGCTCTCAATGACCTACAAAGAATGTGTAAACTGTTTTGTTTGGGAGAAAATAAATGGGCTCAAGCAAAACCATCTCCTTTGTTCTTTAGGAAACTGAGACATTTTATCAGCTGCCCCTTCTGAAATCTTGGGGTCATTTTCCCCAAAACCCAGCACAAGTTTTCCCTAGTCATCAAAGGAGAGTAGAAAGAAGCAAGTCTGCTCTTGGGTACTTCTTCAAAACCAATAGTCTTGTATTGATCGTCTAAGTACTATCTGTATGTAATAAGATACTGTTTAAGATTATTATAGAGTTTGTAATAGGAAAAGTCTCTCAAGATCTAAGTATTCCTTAATCCTTGCCAATGAGGCTGCTTGGAATGCAGCAAGGAATAAATATTCATTACATAGATCGATATTGGCATTCCTGAGGCTCAGACATATACCACTATCACCAGCCTAAGACTGCTCTCAGTACATTTTTCTCATTAGGTTGTGATAGAGCTGTGGACCTTATCTGGAGCTTGCTCCAGGCTGTTTCATTTCATCTTGTTTAATTATTTAAAAGTTATTCATAGGTAGCAAGACTACCTGTCTGGGGACATGCTAATTCTGGAAAATGAAGTGGGCTTGCTTTCTGTTGTGGTTTGAGAATAATGGAAGGAACAGTAAAAAGCAAACAAGTATATATTTAACTGTTACGGTCAAATATAATGGAAGTGCAGCTACTTACACACAGAATATATATATATGTGTTTGTATATATATTAAATCACTTAACAAAGGAAAACAAATCAATAAATGCCCCTCTCACTCCAAATAAGCCTAAACTCAAACCAGGTGAGGACTCAATTCACATCTTTCCTTATGAGGGCAGCATACCACTGGACTAGTTCATCATTCATGTTTTTTTATTTTGTCATGTAAAAAGCTGAATATTACTGGACTTGGTGCATTTTTAAAATTTCCAGTGGAATAAACTGTATAATATACTTTTCTTCACCATTAAAAAAATTATTTTCTTTACTATGTGTATAGTACAAGGCATTAAAAAATTCTACCACTAAAACTTATCCAGCCAATAGCACTCCAGGTCATCTTCAACATGGTCACAAAATGAATTTAATTTTTCCAAAAGGAAAGATGTGATAGAAATTTTGTTGCAATAAACTGAAATATTGTGTTAGTTTGGTTTTTATTCTAAAAAAAATGAGACAGAATTCCCTCCCTCGCTGTTGCAGAAAATGTCTCTTTTTTGAAATTTTTAGCAGACTTCTTTTTGTCAGTCAGATCTGCTTAATGTTATACTTAAGGCTGGTAGTTCCAACACTCTGCAATTAGCACCAAACACTCCCTACAGGAGTTGCTGGTTGCAAAATTCAATCAACACTGTAGTGAATATCTCCCTCACCTTTAGTGGATTTAATGAAGAGAGTTATTACTCAAATTGCATCTTAACACTGAGTTGATATAATCAGATAACAAGATACTACTTCTTGTTTCATTTGTTGTGTAATAGTGAGCAGCTGCTCCTTTACATTGAAAAAGGAAATGAAAGGGAATATATAATGAGAACTATTAAATTCTGAAAGAATAGACAAGATAACTTTGGCATCTAAGTAAAGCATGACAAAATTGTTTTAAAAGGCAGGTCACAAATTACCATGAAGCTAAGAAATAACACTCACTGTCTGAGCAGGTACAAATCAGAAGCTATATTCTGAAGCAGAGCAGATTAGCTAGATTAATGGTCTAATTTACTACAATAAATCCTTTAAAATATCTTGTCAAAGAGCTATTTTTTTATTTTTTTTTCTTCATGGACAGAACTGTAACAGGTGCTCAAATATAATGGTGAATATCTTAATTAATGTAAAGTAGATTTCGATGGGAAGTCTGATTTCCAGATGGCAAAATCACTCTGTTTCATTTGGTGACTTAAGTCAGAGTGATATTGTGCACAAAAAAGAGAGTGTGCTTTTCTGCATGCTGCAACTTATTAAAAAATGTGTACCCAGATATGTTTCAGATCACATCTGATCATCTTTTGATAATATCTTGAAGAAAATGTGTTATTTAAGGACTGCACACAGTTTATGAAACTATTCATATACAGAAATAAAGAACAAATCCAAACCTTCTTTCACCACCTGGAGCAGATGGTGTCTGCACAGACACGATGTGTATTGTACATACATTTTTGAAGCTGCATAGAGATTGCATAAAGAATGCATGTATTTTTAAGTATATCTTTATATTCTCTGCTAATTTTGTCAGACTGGTAAACAGACTATCTACTCTACTATCCCTCACCCTTCTTGTTCAGTTTTATGGAAAAGAATGAGCATTACAATCCAGAAATTAGTTGGAGGGTAACTATTATATAATGGCAAAAGCAAGTATCCAGTAAGATGATGTGTGACATTGCAGCTGACACTTTCTTTCATTGATTTGAAGACAGGACCTGCAGTACAGCAGGAACACCTTCTGGATTCATGAAAAATTTTGGTTATCAGAGTTAGTTTGTAGAAAACTTATTCAACACTTGAGCTGTCAAGTGAGCTGAAAAGATATACAAGAAAGCTTAAGAGCTTGATCAAGAAAATGATGCAAGCCTCATTAAAACAGACATCAGGCATGTAAATTTTCTCTTTTCCACTCTCAAAAGAAATAGCTACATGATAGTCAAGACCAAAGAATTCACTGTGTTTTAAGTGCCAGTTTGAAGTACCCTAAATTACAGTGTAATTTTCTCTTTCACATAGAAATCAACACATGTTAATTCACTTTTGTTGATCCTATTGTTGTGCTTCACTGTCATTAATTATCAATCTTTCAGCTTTTTCTTAGCAGCAGCAGTCTGATACATGCAATTAAACCACTCAGTTTTATAATTTAATATAGAAAACAAATAACAGCAAAGTTCAAAAAAATCACCTACCACTCTGCAGTGAAATGGGTGATCCCAGTTAAAATTGAACTGGAACCTTTAATTAGGACTGGCTTATCAGAGCCCTTGTCACAGTACAAAATCCATAGTTCATTACTGATTCCCAGGACCATTTCCACCACGTTCTTTGCCACAGGAGTCTCGTTCATCCAATGTAACCTCATTACCTGACAGTCACTTCCAGTCCTTGCTGTCCATTACCATATACAGCTGTTACTATTGAATGTTTAACAGAAACACTTGTTGTATTTCTCTATGCAGCAGCCTGGGCTTTTATAAACCCAGGTCTTCTGGTAACCTGTACTTGCAAAATGTGTGCATGCACCATCACAGTCAGCACCTTAAACCTGTGTGCTTTACAGGGATATTGGACACAGATACAGAAAGACACACATGCACCACAATGCACCAGATGCATGCACAAGTGTCTACTGTGAGTTCAAAAGCAGAGCTGGCCAACCTTTCCTGCCTACTGTTTTACTCTATTTGAAAGTATCTCAAGTATTTCAGTTATATGCTGAAAGACACGATTCTTCACAAATTCTGAGGAGCTACAGATTCCTGGACACACAGTGAAAACAGAAGTTCTTAGCAGTGATCATACACAATCACACTAAAGACCAAAGTAGTCCAGCTGCTCTCTAAACTACAGTAGTTGACTGTAAACTTCAAAAGTCTGGAGGTGCCTTGAGCTTAGCACATTCTGGATATGTTCCCACAAACTTGCAACAGTGGCTTGTACTATTCCGCATCTTAGAAAGTGTCTTATCTACTACAGATGTTCCAGAAGAACAGGTTTAACTGAGGTACTAAGACCTGCTAGAAATTCCCCTTGCATGCAAAAATCCCAGTCAAACTTCTAGTTCTATCTTCAAAATAACAATTCACCAAATTAAAATTATCAAATAACCAACAGACTACTTGTTGTACTCAGAGATCTCATCAAGCTCAATGACATTTCTTCTTGAGGAAAGATGTAATATGGATTTGATCCTTTATGATTAACTCTCATTTTTCAACTGTTCATTCAGCTGAGGTGACAGATTTCAAAATGAATAGATGAATGCAGTGAGGCATAAAGACAAAGTCTGTCACCCACTTCTCACCTCATGGCCAAGAGGAGTATTTTGCATATCAGTAATTTGCAGGATGCAGACTGGTGCATAGATGCCATTATTTTTAGGCAACTAAAATCCACCTTCTGTAGAATTTAATATTGAATGTAAATCGATGAATACATTTCAATGAATGTAATTCAATGAATGTAATAGGAATTCTGTGTTTTGACTAGTATGGTTTTTGAAAGCAGAAGAAAATGCAATTTTGATGGTGTATGTAGTAACATATGGACACACTTCTGAAACTGTATTTGTTTCAAAATTCTCAAGTGCATTTTATCATGTTCTCATAATGTATCTTCCTTGTACCTTCTGTGGTATTTCCCTGGATCACTCTGAACAGATGCAATATGTTTTCCCAAGGAAAATAGGCCAGCTTGTGAGGAAAGCTGGAATAATTACAGCAGTTTTTGGCTTGTTCAACATGACTATGTAAGTTTTGTCGATTTGACAGCAATATAAAAGAATCTGTCCTTGGTACTTTTTGCTGTTCCTTTAATTGCTGCTGCAGCAAATATGAATGTTATTTTGCAGAGTATTCTTTTTCATGTTACATTTATGAACTTGCAGGGATTTTGATTAGAGTCCTCCAATTAGAGGTCTTCAACTTTTTTGTTTAAGTGACCACGAGAGCTGTCTAATGCCTTCAGTGTTTTTTCTGTATCAGGATGATAATATATTTTCCTCCACTGTCTCCTTGACCTGCTTCAGAAGACTCCCACTCATGTATATGCCAGAATGACAGAAGATCAGAGAGGTCAGAAAAACAGATAGTCATGGGAGTGCTACAGGAAAAAGTCTCATGCATAGAAGCCAGGTGCTTATGCACTATGGGCACATTCCTGCATGAAGAGTCCTCGATCACATCCTTGTCTGCTGCTTGTGTGCATTCATCTGCAAGCATTTCAGTGTGAACTGTAATTTTATCATAAATGCTGAAAGAACAGGACTGAAGCTTTGGTAACAGATGTCTTTGGGTGCTGTGTCATTATACTAACTAGTGAGCACTAAATTCACCCAAAATCCAGTATAGTGTGTATCCTCTGAGTGTAAGAAGCAGCCTGAGAACTCCCGGTTTCCACTAATTAAAAAACTATCCCTGGCTATTTTTGCTGGCTGAAGAGAATGAACCTTATCAGTACACTTACCAGAAATCCATTAGTTTTTCTAAGAAATTAGATGGGATTACACAGGTAAAGATTTTTATTTTATCTTCCTTCTCACAAAGGAAGTCAATATGGATTCACTGAAAAGTTTTGGAGTAGAAAATATTCAACAGTTGTAGCTGGGTTGAAATAAGATGACTGAAGATTACTCCACACAATATAATAATCAATGCCAAAGACATTACTCATCAGTAAAGATGTCAGTGCACTGGTGAGTCTGAAGGGCAACTGTGGTTCTGCAATTATTTCAATGAGAGCACTCATGAAATGAGAATTGGCTTATACTGACACAACTGAAAGTAAAATATATGATAGATGTAATTAGTGCCAGTTGTTTATATATAGCAAATAATATTACCAAATCTGACACATAATGAATGGCATTTTTATCACAGAATTTCTTACCTTTTCATTTTACTTTAGCTTCAACTGTAAGAGTAAATGTAAATAAATATAAAAGGAATTTAAAGTAACTTCATCCCCCCTGTAAACTGGTGTAACTGCTATTGATCTGTAGTATGGATTTCTCTAGGACAGGTAGAAATGCAGTCCCTAAGAGCAATGCCTCAAAATGAAGGCTTTCTCCAGGAAGCTTCACCCTTCACAGAATCGTAACTTAATCACTTGGAAAAATGTCTGTCTCCAGAACAAAAATTATATGGAAGCCACAAGTTAGAGACAATATAAAAAGACTTTTTAAAATTCTGTCATTAGCTGTGTCCTAAAACAAATAGTTTTTAGAAAATGTCAAATGAAATGTGACATTGATTTTTGTTTAAAAAAAATAAATCTATATGTATGTGTATATATTCCCCAAAAAGAGTAAACTACAGTGTTAGAAATAAGTGAAGGACCTGAAAAACTTATCCTGTTTGAGACCAGCAACCTAATTTTTTTGACAGCTGCTAGTTAGTGGAAGGAACTAGAACTTCATTTGTCTCTACAATACTGAACCATATTCCTTCAAGCACAAAGATGCATTTAACATAACAAAATGCCCATTGCCTTTTCTCCTGCTCTGGAAGCAGAAGCTTTTTTTATTGCTTGTGCTTTGGGTAGGAAGATTTATTCTAGGGGCTGGTTTTTGTTGGTGCTTTCCCTCACACTGCTTAGAAGAGACCAAAGGCTCATTTAATATTTTATGCAGTAACAATGAGGTGTGAACTGACTTGTACGAGGGAATTCCAAGGCCATCATCTGCTGGCAGATTTAATCTTTTAAGTAATTTCAGATAAAGCAGACAGTCTGTACCATGTTCTTCACATTCATTTAAAATGTTTTAAATAGTGAACATTCTCATAAATTAAGGTTTTTTTGGATGTGTAGTATGGCAAAAGGTTCTAGCGGGTTGATCTCTTTAGTCTCTTACATAAGGAAAACCTAGATTTATAACAGTCTGGCTTCAGCATGAATAACTAATTGCTAAACAAGAACCAGTTTTTTGAAACCTAAGGATATGTGAGATTGATTCAGTCATGAGAACAGCAATTTGTTTTCCAGTATGCAAAGAAAACATTAACCTATAACCCAATTGTCCAACTTTTTCTTACCACCTTTCCTTACATTTACCCCAGTGAGGATCCTCACATCTGAAGTTTTCAGGTACTAGCCTTCAATAGGATTTTCATTCCTTTTTTACCTCCTTTTATTTCCTACATGAATGAAACTATAGAAACTATTTTTTATGTTTGTTAATGAAGGAAATGACAGGTGGTTTACTCTTCCTCTGTCACCCCTCCTGCTCCTAGGGTCTGTCTATGTTAATAGGCAAGTTCTGAAAATTAATCTATATTATTAAGCCATCTCCCTAAGACATAGTATATAACTGCATATGTATTTTGCAAAAAAATGCATAGTGCATAGTTTAGAGATTTCCTGAATGTTCCAGTTAGTCTGCTTCAGAAATGATCAGCATAGTGGTGGAAAACCAAGTATGCAGTATCATAGACTCATATAACATCCTGAGTTGGAAGGGACCCACAAGGTCCAACTCCTGTTATGACTGAAGAATCATAACAGTGACTTCCCTGCACTCTATTACTACCTTCAAGTAGGATTTTTCCTAATTTGCTCAGTTTTTAAAAGGGAAAAGCCTTGATGGATAAAGATGTTTCCTTCTACTGATGGGTAACATAAACACTTTCATTTTATCAACGTTGTGGAGCCATGGATGTCTACAGTGCACTGGTGCATAAGAACTTAACTGCAAAGGCAGTGCTACTTAATGGACAGGATAAAACACCATCTGCTCCTGTACAGCAAATGTTGGTTGGGTTGGTGCTCCAAGCTCTGCCCTACAGACACCTGGCTGAGCCTGCCTGTGAGCATGCACGTGCCTCGAGGTCCCAAGTGGTTTAAAAACAGTGCTCACCAATCTGGTACGCCTGTCTCCGCAGGGTTCTGGAAGCTCTGTGTCCCTTCTTCTTTAAAAACATCTGGCTTCCTGAGGGTAAAGGAAGCAGAAGGGGTATAATAAAGAGCCAGGGAAGGAGAGAGTCTCCTGGGGTCAAAGGGAAGCTCTGTGCCCAGCTGTGTCCCCCTTGGTGGCTCTAGATATTCAAAATCACTATGGGAAATGCTTCCTCTTTGCAATGGGAGAGCAAGGGAATGCATGGGAACATCTTTGTTACAGTTTGGATGGGCTGCTCACAAGGAACGAAGAGTAAAGTTATGGAAGGATTTAGGCTCGACTAGGCATGCCAACAAGGCATAGTTCATCTTTCTTTGCAATGTCTGTGGAGAAACTTCTTTACTCTTGACTTCCAAACAAAGCAAAATGAAGTGTTAAACAACTTGACATTTTGGAAAGAGAACCACAGATAATGGGAAAATTGGAGATGGGCCCCATTGAAACATTTTTACTCACTTTTAGCTTCTTATTCAGGAAATAGGTCTCAAGGCATAATAACTGTCACCTTCTTAACTACAAGGGGGAAAGAGCTGTAATTATCCTAATTTTATAACTCCATAGTCAATAAAGATGCCACTTCATTCATGAGAAGCTTCATACCCTGCTGCAAGAGGCAAGATTAGAAAAAATATCCAAAACTGAGAAAGTTACTCCTATCAGGACCTTATTTAAAACAATTAATGATTTACTAGGGATTCCCAATTTATGAAAGCAGCATTACCTTTTAGATATACTTTTTCCAAGTCAGTTTTTTGTGAAAAAATATTTTAGATATGTTCTTTGTAACAGAAATATGAAATGAATAGAAATGTTTTTATATGTAGGGCAATTACATGTAAAATGTAAAAAACCCTGTTTATAAATATACCTTTAAAAAAACCCTGAAATCAGATATTCATAATTGAAATGAACCATATTATCAATCATCATTGTGTGACTCGAGCTGTTTCTTCATTTCAGCTGGCTGGACAGTTAACAACAACAAAGTTAATCTTCCTCCCCAGTCCATGGCCAGCTGACCCTGCACAAGTTGTGTAGCTTCAGTCTGGCATTTCAAACATCACTTTTGTGCACACTCATGTCCTGTCTGACTGGGGAATATGAGAAGAAGAATGGACCAATATCCCTACACTACTGTTACACATGCCCACAGTCACTGCTAACATGAAATCTAAAATCCTCTTTTATCACCTTGTAAATCCATGCCATGTTTCTCCTCATAGTTCATAAAGAGGGTCTGTCAGATTGAATACATACTAATGTTGATAGGAAGTGATGGAAAAACATTCTAATTATTCAGGTGAAAAGTTTAGATGTCCATTTCTTTCTGACAGGCTTCCCAAGAAAGCCATTTCCTAAAATGGCTTCAGTGCCTCATTTGCTCTTCTATTCATTGCCAGAGTAACAAAGTCAATCTCTATTTCTCAAAACAGGGTCCCCTGTGTCATGAAGTGACACACAAAAGACTTTCATGATCCCAGATTCTGGTCTAGCCATCAACATTACAGACAGCAGTCTCTAAAATCCAAGATCTTTTCCAGCATGATGCTAAGATCTGTTTTGTAATTTCTGCTGGTACTAGTTTTCTGATTGTGTGCTTCTACTATGCATTGTCCATTCAAATAACACAAAAATTAATTTAATTCTCTGAAATAATACTTAAGAGATTATTTGCAACCAGGAGAAATAACTCTATTTTTTTTTTAAATTAGCATTTAGAATAGTGTGAGAACCTCCCTGAATTTGCTTCTGTTTGATTTGTAAATAAATATCCAATCTCACTTTGAAATTAATATCAAAGCATTTGATTTAGTTTCCTAATAACTAATTAGTATCACTGTTAAAATTATGCTTTACTTACACTCTGAATTAGTCTAACTTGAATATATAGGCATTGCTGCTGAAATAGAAACCTTATTTAGTTTATTCTCCATGTGGCTCAGTGTAACTGGAAGGTAATCAAGTGATCTTGTAAGAACATCTGTTGAACTAAAGAGCCTGAGCTCTGGTATTACTTTAGTACACAGCCCATCTTTCAACCACTTAAGAAATTTAATAGTTCTTGTCCTGGGAAAACAAAATAATAAGGACAAAAATAACCTTCTAATTCTATAGGTGATTAGCTCTTTATATATATTCTAGAACTTGTATTTAGATGATTCTCAAATCTTTTCTGAAATTTTTACTTCTCAGGATATAAATGTATCTGTAAATTTACTTATATTCTTTAATCCTCTATATATCAATTCATGTTTGGCTGTATTAACAATATACTTAACCCAGTTTTGTAAGTGATTCCTATCACTGACACAGTGACCCATCTTCAGTGTTCACCACTTATTTGATTGTTCTGTATCTACTGCCTTTACTAGTTTTGTTCTAGGGTTTTGGTAAAATTAAAGCCTCAAAAAATTCTCAGTGACTTGGGAACTCAAATTCCTATATATGCTCTAGGCATTGAGAAGGTTGAAAGTCATTAAAGTGAATGATACTTTGACCTCTAGAAGCTGAAGTTCTCTGGAATACAGAACTTGTTGCTCTAAGTACTTTTAAAATTGTTAACTTATATCTCAAAAATAGACTACAAAAATAGTAATTTTTATTTTCCTCCAACAAATAGATTCCCTCTGTTTTCAAACACAGAATTTTCAAAGTATTCTGTGCTCTTTATTACCTGCTCTGTACTGTCAATGACTACTACTGAGCTGTGATTCTAAAAATTCCTTGAGGAAGGAGTCCATGCTTGTGTTGAACACAAGTTAGGTAAATATCACCCTGCTGAGCATTAGCTTTGCACCTGTCACCTCTACAGCATGAAATTTGATTACCTGACACAGTATGTAGTTTCCTACTGGTACAAAAGACTCCTTGGGATTTCCACTGTCCCATTTCACAAGTTCTTTTTTCACCTTGTTTTGGCTCAGATGTTCCTTTGTGTTTTTGGAACATGTGCGTTAGATGAGATGACTTGTCAATATGACAACTTATTGGAAGATTTCCCTAATGATTATTAAGCATTTTTATGACAGCTATTAAACACTTTTGCTTGAAAAGGAGAATATTCTTGATAGGGCACAAGGAAGGAGAGGAGCTCCACAACTGAATCACCTTGAAACCATTACTCTGTATCCCTGCATTCATTAGGCTACGATCAAAATTCATAACACCATCATTTTTTGACCAGAACTAGAAGTGAATTCAGTTTAGCAAAACTGAATTAATATTGTGACATTTAATGCAAGGTCTTTTCTCTAACAAACATTTTTCTTGCAGTCATTTGTTAAATGATACTACTACAACTACTAATTTTGTTCACAATATATTTGCTTTTACCCAGGCTGGCATTAAGTTGGAGCAGGGAGAGATTAGGATTCGGTGCCTGGATTCTGCCCATAACTCGTATTCTAACTCATATGATGATATATATTAGGCTGACATGAGAAATTTTGGAGTTGGAGCAGTTTCTCCACTCTCCTCCCTCCACTCCAGATGTTCCATCTATATTATAATAGTAGCAATTACACGCAAGCCACACAAACACAAAAGATTTAAACATTTTTTTGGGACGGCAGACTTAAAATTGAAGCAGACTAAATCCTTCAGCAAAGATTTCAGTATCCATTCTAAATATGAAGAGATTATTTTAAAGCTTTCATTTTAGGGATATCACAGAGTAATGCTGTTACAACAGCAAGGGTGGTTTTAATAGGTTTACCTGTCATTTAGGAGCTCTATGCCCAACAGTATGTCAAAAAGGAGAGGTAAACAAATAAGAGACTAAACACTTCTAATGTAGAAAAGCTCTCAAAAACTGCTGATTTAATAACTATTCAGATAAATCTTTCGAGCAAGGAAGGAAATAATATGAATTTCCTGAATTTTTCTCCTAAGGAGAAAGATTCTTTCCATTGTGAAATCACAGACTCATAAATGAAAATGCTGCTGGAAGCAACTAAATATTATACACATCTCTGAGAAAAATGATAAGGGAATTAGAAAATAGGGAAAAGAATGCAGAGAAGGGGGAAATGCACTCATGTAAACAAAGGCAAAAGCAGAGAAAATTGAATTCATTACATACGTGACCAAAATTCCTTAGCAAGCTTAATAAGAGTCTTTCATAGAAGAAAAGCTGTCAAAATGGAAGATGACTTTGTAAAACAGAGGCCCACGCTACAGCAGATTTTGCTAGGGCTAAGCTTTACACTTTAAACAATGGAATACAAAGAACAACACAAATGAAATAATCAGACACAAAAATATCCTGATAATTAGACTTCTACAGATCAGATCAGAAACACAACTTATTTTTATCAATGGTTTCCAAAAAAACAAATAACTCCATAGACTATATGCAAAGCAAATGAAATTAGAAACCTTTTTAAACTTGGTCTTGTTATTGGGGGGCAACATTCAAAAGTACATTGGATTATCAACTTTAACTGGCCAGTTGTTTTTAAAATTTTTTTTAGCAAGTGAGTCTGAGATTCAGACAAAAACATGTAAGACACAACAGTAACAACATCAGAAGGGTTCTTCCTTTCCTTAGTTGTGTGTTTGTTTCTTGTGTTTGCAGTAGCTCTGGAAATGGATATATCTTCCATTTCTACTCAGCTGTTTTCAAACAGCTTGGCTTTTACGTGCTAAGAACACAAATTGAGAAAATCTTGGCTTCTGGTCAGACCTAACTTCAGTTGTATCACATTTCCAGGTCTGTTCTTTTCTCCTACTGCTTTCTTCTAGGATTTCAACTGTAAGCTTTATCTGTGGGTTTTGGAATTTCTGATTTTTATTGAATATTGAATGATATATACAATTTATGAGAATAGAAACAATGGTAACTATCTCAGAAATCATTAAAATGCTCCCAAAAGAAATATAATATTGGTTTCACATGAAAGCACAGCCGTAGGCTAAGTCAGACTTGAGTGGTCAGTTCAAAATGTAACTTCATGTATGATTAACATGCAAAGGCATTTTTAAAATGCTTCTAACTTCTCTTCAGAAATCCAGACATTCAGTGTGCTTCATCTTTTCACATTCTCTGTGTTTATATATCACAATCTTGGGCTTTGAAGCAGCTGGACAAGCTATTTTTTTACCTAAACACCTCTGAGTGATTTGTATGCTGAAATGATATACAGAAATAACCTCTAAGTTTGTCTTTGCAAATACTACTCTAAATTTTTTTTTTTTGCTTCAATATTAGATCTTCAAATATGATTAAAGAGGATTTCCATGGCTGTTAGAAACCCTGATACATTACAGCAATTGTAATACTCAACTGTGCTCCCTATTAGCTGCTGTCTCGAACTCCATTAGTGCTTATGGTGTACAGGAAGTGATACTCCCAGTAAAATGAAGTAAAATTTACCCCATGAAAATTGCATTAAAAAATGGAAATAGGAAAAAAACTACCCAAATCTAAAGTATGGGAAGGAAGAAATACATACCATGACACATTAAAGAAAGGTACAAGTTTTAAATTTGCCCGTCTGAAAAGTATGTTTGCCAGTATTTTTACTACACCAGTAGATATTGCAGGCATATAAAATGTTCCTGTTTTTCAATGTCTGGATACATATTATACATACAAAATGCACATATATATGAGCACACACAAACACACATAATCTATGGTTTAACTTCAGTAAACCATAAAACAGACACCGAAGGCTTGTTCCTCTCTTCTACAAACATGGAACTAAAAGTGTCAAAACTGTACCCTTTGTAACATCTTTCTGGTAAGTCTTCTGCATTTGTTCAAGTGCCACAGTACTCCATCAAATCAGTCATGTAAGTCCAAAAGATATTTACTGAAATATTTGTATGGGCAACACTCTGTTAGCTTTATTATATAATGAAATAACATCGTACTTCTTATCAAAGGGATTTACACAATTAGATTTTCCTTTTGAGTGAAACAGAACTGCAGATGCATTTTGCTGTAAAGATATGGATTGGGCATGTGAGTGTGGAAGAATAGCAGAAGACTTGCTAAGAGTGAATCCTAATATCTGGTGCAGAAGATTTTTACCTAAGTTAACAGTACTGAATCATTCTTTCAAAACTTACTGCAAAGCAAACTCTGTGATTGGAGGCTCATTATTTCTATTCTATGAGCTAAAGTAACTACCTCTGCAGAAGTTGCTTTGTTAGCATGAAACAGAAAAAAGCAGGAAACCAAACATTTGAGAAGAACTGTTCCTACCTTTGCCAAGGTAATACTATCTCAAGACTCAGAGATCAACTTCCTTAAACTGATATATTTGTTTGCTGCCTGGTGTTCAGCTAGCATCTGACAAGTAAAAATATGGCATAAAATATATTTGTAAAAAAAAATAGAAAAGCAAAAAGGTCTCTTGGGCCTCAAATCTCACTACAAGAAAGACATTCCAAAGAAGAGCAATGAAGCTGTTGAAGGGTCTGGGGCAGATGTGTGATGAGGAGGGTCTGAGGGAGCTGGGATTGTTCAGCCTGGAGAAAAGGAAGCTCAGGGAGACCTGATCCCTCTCTACAAACACCTGAAAGGAGGGTATAGCCAAGTGGGGATCAGGGATCTTCTCCCAGGTAACTTGTGACAGGATGAGAGAAAATGGCCTCAAGTTGCAGCACAGGAGGTTTAGATTGGATATCAGGAAAAGTTTCTTCTCTGAAAGGGTTGTCAAGCATTGGAACAGGCTGTCCAGGAAAGTGATGGAGGTTTCCATTCCTGGAGGTATTTAAAAGACACGTAGATGTGGCACCTGGGTACATGGTTTAGTAGTGGACTTGGCAATGGTCATTGGAATTGATGATCCTAAAGTCTTTTCCAATCTAAATGGTTCTATGATTCTAAAGTTGTTTGCCATTTATTACTGAGAGCTTTCAAGATTATTTATCTTCACAGACTCTCCATGCCTAGGAGGTCACAGAAACAATTCCTGAAGGCAATGGAGCACATAGCTACAGTTTTGCACAATGACCTTAAGTTAAAATTTTCCTTTTGATAGTGTTGACTTTACAGCAAAGTTGAGACTATACCTATTCGATTAGAACAAGGCCATAAAGAACAAACAAGCTTTTACACTCTTATTTTTCCAGAGGGCACTACCAGGGAAAGCATCTTTTCCATTGGATGAAGTCATTGGTAATACAGGATGTAAGTTATTGTTGACAATATGTTGGTAATGGTAGCTGTTACTTTTGCTCCTGCAGGTGGTAAAAAGTTCCACCTACAGTATTTTGCTGAAAAAAACTCTGCCAATCCTTCTACACAGAGATGACTCTCAGGAGCTAAGAGACTTTTTGTGGCTGTTTTCTTTATTCTCAGCTACATAAATCTAGAACTTGATCTCTGGATATAATAATTTAATTTCAAAACTTTTCTACTCATGTTTCAAAGTTTAGAAAGCTCCTTATAATACAGAAAGCTCTACTGATCAGGCCATTTAGATACCATTCCTGGAATGAACATTCTCATGAGTTTAGACTCTGTATGACATCATCACCTGAAACTGGAAGCATTTGTGGGCAGGAGGGCTCGATATTTATTGCTGTTTGGAGCTGCAGTGGTGTTTTGCTAGGCTAGAGAAGCAAAAAGGGCATACCTGGATGCAGTGAGAGTATCCAGAAGGATTTGCCTTCCCTAAGATCACAACTATGATGTCACATTCCCCATATGAGTAATTCTAATTCAACTGCATTTCCTGCAGCCACCATGCAGGTTGGTTTAATTATTGCAAAACCATGCAGTGGCTGGCCCATTCATATACCTTCTGTCAAGCTTGTGATGATTTGTATTGAATACTGCTTTAGGGAAGACTGGGTTTGAAATGACCTGTTCTGTAATAGTAACCTGGTTGGATTCCCTTTTAGTCCCTGACTGGGGCCCTGTCATCTGCTTATCTGTTTTTTTATGTTTGTTTTTTTATTTAACTTTTAATTACCCACTAGGACAACCTGAACAACTCCCTGTCAAACCAAGTCTGTCAGTTGGTTTGATACCCAAACTGAAAAGCAAGAAAGACTATTCAAATCCTCTAGGTCCCAATAAATTGAGGAAATGCATTACGCTGAGAAACTCAGGCCATGGATGGCAGTCGCTGCACAGCCTTGGGAAGGACAGAAAACTGAACACTTCAATCATTTATCCCAGAGCTCTCAAGAGATGTCACTTCACTAGCACTGGGAAACAAGGAGCAATCGCTGTCAGGTGAACAGGAAGACTGATCAGTAGGTGCTACTCTGTGGCAATCTAAGTAAAGAACACTAAAGTTAAAAAAAATACTCTTCCACATACTTCTGGAAATGTTGAGCAATATGCAGCAGTGGGGCCCTCCTCAAAAGACAATTACTCAAAATATGACAAAATGTTGTACTCTAAATTAATTTTGGCATGGAAAATAAACTCTGAGAGAAACTTTCCTTCTCCCTTTGTTTAACTAGCAATAAAGTATAGCTGCTGTAGAACTGTCTCCCCTTACATGTTTTAAGTAGGGTGCTTGGAAGGATACTGCAGCAATAAATTCAATCTACAAAAAGAAATATATTATCTGTTTTAACAATCAGAATGCAAAACTAATTAAACACCATAAAACATTTTTTTTTCAAAAATTCATCCTGATACTAGAATAGACTTATTTCTTGCTCTGATGAAAAGGTGAAATACTTTCTCCAAGATGTGCCTTGTCACAACACTGTGACGCATGTAATGAGTGACATTTTCTCTGGCATTTCTTTTTCCCATGGATGCCATAAAGTGCATCGCATGAATATGAAGTGACATCTTTACTAACATGTGGTACTTACTTATCACCCACAATTCCCAAGTTGATGGTTGGATAGCCATGTTCTTGGATTGTAGCTAGGAGAGTTGAACGGTTACTGTCCCGAATCTTTCCTGGCAAGAGGTCATCCTCAGGATTCAGCAGCTATAAAACCAGAAACACTCTCAGTCAGTCTCCTTGGAATACTGTGCTTTACACAAGTGAGAACTTTTTCTTCAGGTTGGACAGGATATTTTTAGACACGTATCATGAAACATACACATAGAATGATTTAGTGAATTTAAATTAATAAGGAATGTAATGTGCTTGTTTAATCCAATCCTCCATGTTGTTTTGTTTGTTTCTACTCATTCATGTCTGCAACTCCTTATGAATACATGGCTTCTAATCTCAGACATTTACAGTCAAAACAAAACTTTTAAATTTTCATGTTATTGTTCTTCTTTAAATGGTTTTAAGGAAACCTCATTGGTATTGTTAACCAGATTTAAAGGTATTAATGAACATTTTGAAGTTCATTGTCTGCTTACCAAAAAAGATGTCTTTTAAATACAACAATCTGCATCAGATTAATAGACAGAAGCCTTATGCTTAGTCCTTATATCAATTACTGTTTTGGATTAAAAACTTTCTCTTAAGATATTATATCATGGCAATTACCTCATATGTGGTATGTATTTTGGAAGCTAAACTACAAAACCCACATATGCACATGTATGTTTTATATAAATTAGAAATTATGATGTAGGACACAAAAGGACAATACAATATTGACAGGAGGTAAATAATAACACTACTGATAAGAATGTATCTGTCAACATCAGAGTATTGGGTAGTAAGGTAAGAATAATGAAAAATGGAGCATGGGTAAATACAATGCTTTGGCTTGCAGTTCTCTTTATTATAACCCACTGTGCAGGGTCTCTTAACATTTTACAAAAGAGTATGTCCACATCAGTAAAAGGAACCTTTAATCACATGCAAGAATCTTCAATCATATGGATATTACTAATGAGAAAATCACCACCCGTAATCCTTGTAGCTCTACGGATTTATTCCTCAGTTAGTTTGGTTCCTGCATGCCACATCCTGTTTATGCTATAAAATCTGGCAATAATCTGTACACCAGATGACAAAATTCTACCTATGAAAAGTTTTCAAAATCTTTCAAAATTGAACAAGTTCAAACAGTACAAGAATACAGCTATGGAGTCAATATTTGTGGCTGGATTTCAAAATGTTTGTCTTAAAGGACAGTCAAAACTTCAAGCTGTCTTAACCCACATATCTCAACACACATGTTCTTTAGGTTTTGCTCTTCCTATTCTTTCTCTGTCCTGCTGCTGGAAGAAATGAGAGGCACAGGTGCTGGCCTGGGTCAACATACAATATATGTAAAGTTAGTAAATTCAATTAATCTTAAACCTGATTTTTCTGATGTAGTTTAAAGCAATTATAAAGCTGGTCTGCTGTTCTAAACGGGAGAGTGTCTGGATTTCAATAGGTATTACTATTAGAAAGAATTCTGAGGCACAATACTGCAACCAGGCATTTGGTAGAACTATTCTGTTTTCAAAGCCAGCTTGTCTGCCATTTGTGTTACAGACATAGAGGGTGTTGCTTAGAAGAAATTACTCCTTAGGCATGACTGGCAACATGAATTATAACCCTGACCACCCTACAGGTTCTCCCTTGAAGCTGGCACATGGTTGGATACATTACCAAAATCTTGGCAAAGAGATTGTGAGACCTGTGAAAAAGCCCCTCAGGGAGAAAACACAAGCAGATTATTATGGGTTGATCCCTCACAAAAAAAGCTCATGTCAGCATGAGTTGCAGTCAAAAGTGACCCTGCTTAAGAACAGGGTGGAAGTCACTAACCAAAACACTGACTCAAAAAAACATACATATTTTACACTATAATTCTGAACAAACTTTTCTTACCTCATTCCCTGTTGACATTACAGCAACCACTGGAAACTTGTTAACTTCTACTTCAGTTACTCCAACAGTTGCTAAGAGACCAATCTCAGATGGACCCATGTGGGTTCCTTTTGCCAGCACACATTCACCTCTTTTAATGTCATGTCCTATGGGTCTGAAAATCAGGACAGAAAAACAACATGAAAGAGAAACAGAATGAGATTCAAAGTGCCTTTCCTTGATTGGTCCTGCTTGTCAAAATGTCAGTACTACTCATGATTAAAAAATTACTTTGAAATTTACCAGCCCTTCAATTCCTCACAGAGCTACTTTAATAAATACTGACCTGATATCTTGGCCTGGTCGAGCTTGCACCAGGATTCGAACTTCTAGTTCTTCAGTGCCCTAAAAACACAAGGACATCACATATGGTCAGGTGAGCTATTCAAGGAAGATGAATGTTTAATTTCTCAGAAGTCTACATAGCTTACAGCACCCATTACACTGAGACATTATGCATTAAGCATCACATTGTTCTCCTGATTTGTTTGTCAAGGTTGTAACAAAATGTGTGCTAAAACTGAACAGCAATTTAAGAAATGCCCTTTATGATGAGCTTTCTAGGGGAGGACCAGAACTGAATATGTAGTTTTAGATTCCTATTTTCCTTTTTTAATGATATCTGTGTTTATATAGCTTTCCTATGTTACACTGTTGATCTGATATACTGAGTGGATTCTTTCTACTCCTCTCAGTCAACTTAATCTGGTCAAACCATTTCAAAGATGGCACTTCAAACAGACAGTATGGCCACTACATTAGCAGAAAGGTGGGAGGAAGCTGTGTGCTGCAGCTGTTTCAGGATTTTCATGCAGATTCCTGTAGTGGAAACTCCTCCTTGAGAACCTTGTACAAATCAGAAAGGGGCTCATTCATCTTGTTTGTTTATTGTGAACAAGAGACAGTGCCCTGAAAAGTCTGATGCATTTCCTTGTTCACAATGTCAATGGTTTGGTGATTCATTCAATGTCAATAAATGGCATATGACCTATATTGTTAACATTTAATTTTAAGCCATGCAAATGGTTCATGATATAGGCACTCAGCTTTGAGATAGTGGCAGCCTGTCTAGTTTAGCCCTAAATCTAAATTTAGACTGGAACAAATTTTGTTTTTGCATTATCATGTAGTGCTTTATATTTAAATACCTCAAAGTTATAAATCAGACACTAGTACTACAAGAAAAACAAGGCAGGTCAGTGTTATTTGGAATTTCTACAAGAACAGTAGTGTTGTATTGGACATTAGGACTTGTATCTTTTCTAAAAGGTGATATGGGCCTCAGTTTCTGAGTTCCAACCAAATGCTCTAACTTAAGGTCCCAAAGTTAAAGCTAATGAATGTGTTATTAGAGATTGAGATTCTGTTTACTTACTGTGAAGATTTAAATCCCTGAAAACCAGAAAATTACTAATGAAAATATTTCTTACATTATCTCAGTATTTTCATTTGCTTTTCAGAAGCCTTTGTTGCAAACTCTGTTTTTTTGTACTTGCTCTTTTTGTATAAGAGATGATTCTTGTCTGTGAATGTTCAAACTGGTCATGCTGGTGCCCAGAATGGCCTTTTGCCCCCACATTGCCAGCTGAGGCTGTAAAAGTCACTTGAGTCTTGCAATAAAAATTTGGAGCAATGCTTAGTCCCCGAATTATTTTACTTTTATGATACTCTAGGGATGGTTGTTCAGTCATGGAGATTTGAAATTTCTGTATCTTTGATAACAATTAAAGAGGGACAGAAGATTATAAGGAGAATCAAGAGGAGAGGCAATGATACATTTGACTAATATAAAAGGTCCTGTTTATGACTCCTGGATTAGGGGAAATAACTAAAAAAAAAGGCTTTTGAGGAATTCAGCAATCCCAGGTTTAGAAGGCATAGTGGAAAGTGTGACTATGGACAACATGATGTACAGAGATTGACATCTCTGGAACTGATGGATACTCCAGAATGCTTAAGGAATACAGTATAATTCAAGGTGGCTAGAGGAGCTTGCAGAGGTATGGCATTACACTGACAACATCTTTCCTTTGTGTGTCAGACAACATTCTTGCTGTGTATTAATATATTTTGAACTATATCTGAGTAGCTTGTTCTAGTTGCTGTGAACAGTTGGCTGATACACTGATACACTGATACTTGGGCTTGATGCAGGATCTAACTCTTGTTTTGGTTGATCACACTTTCTCCTTTCTCCTACAAGGTGACATAAAAACTCAAGATGAAAAGGGCAGACATAGTTCTTAATAAATGTGCATTTGGCAAGCTGATAAGAATTTTTCTTCCTGATGGATAGATGTAATTACTTTCAGACCTATGACTTCTAAGGTCATTTGGGAAATACTTGATGAAGTTTAAGTACTGCTACCACAACTAGAACTCAAGGCATTAGTTCCTTTGAAAAGTAATCCCTTTTCAGAAGAATATTTTTCAGATGTTAAAGATTTCTCTTCAGTTAAATCCCAGCCCCGAAGGAGTTCTTAACACTAAAAAGAAAAATATTCTTGAAATATGCAGCCACCCAGACATGAAAAGGAGGAGAAGAAAATAATATATTAATTAAATGATTCTAATTATTATGAAGAGGATTTGTTGAGTGGTGTATTCAAAGACAAGCAGAAATTAGAGAGTTCTACCCCATACTTATAGGCAGGAAAAAGAAGCTGAAGAAGGCTGACCATTCATGAAAAAATTCAGACTTTAAGCACATAGCCAAATAACCTGTTCCCACACGCAGAGGACAACATGCACATAAAAGTGGAAGGCAGGACAGAGTCATCCAAAGAAGAAGTAGAAAAATAAAAGGTTACCATGTGTGTTGCTCTGTAATGTCATAGTCCTCCACTGAGGTGGGCAGTGGCCACAAAAACTTGCTCAGTTAGGCTAATGGAATGATTGACAAGGAGTGAAGGCAATGGTGTATTTTGCAGGAAGATATAATCTATACATATTACAATCCTCAAAGCAGGATTGATAATTTCAATAATTTCCCTGATAGGAAAAGGACAGCCTAGACAGCTTGCTGAGTTCATTAGATGTAAAAATCTATGTATTTAATAAGATTAATAAGGCATGAGAAAGGATCCTGAGAGTGAGTTTCAGTTTTTGCAGTCTTTATCAGTTTTGAACACTAGAATTCATCTGCTTACAGCCCAGCTGCAATCACAATACTGACACTGAGCTGTGGCGAAGTGGAACAGCTTGTCAGAGCAGCAGCAGTAGAGCAGAGGCTGATTTGAGCACAGAACCATACACATAGCTCATTCCTAAGATGAACTTGGAAGTTGTGTAAATAAAAGACATATCTCCTTGCCTTGAAGTCTCTCAGATGACAGCAAACATGATGATAGTGCCTTGAAATCACAGCTGGGATTCAGAAGCAAACACAGCAACACAAAGGAAGTCTAAGATGGAATCTTTGGAATAAAGTTGTCTGCAGAGAGCTCCTCTGCTTCATAAAAAGCACATTTCACTGTGTTGAGACAACTGTGCATACAGAATTAGTACTACAGTATTCATATTTTTTCTGTGTTCTTCTTTCTGTGTTCTTATTTGCAGCATCTGTAAGGTAGTCCACTGGCATGATTTAAAGGTAGGCTGCAAAATCTGTTCAAAAACAAGGTTATGTCTACATTCTGGAGAAATATGCACCTTAACCATTTCTTGGTTTTCAGAGGTCTTAAATTCAGTAATGTTCTCATTTTAAAGGAGCACAAATAGTCTTTTAAAAATCTTAGTTTAAAAAAACTTGGGAGGCATTTACTTCCTGTTTCATAACAAAACCTCTTTTTCCAAAAAGATTCATTGGAAGGTATTTGTACAAGAAGTATTCTTCAAAATCCATTAAATTCACCTTTACTGAAACAAGACCAACTCTGATAATACAGAACTGTCTTCATAGCACAGTTTAAAAGAACCCAAGTCATCCCATGGATTTTGCAGCACTACAACAGTCAATTTTCCCACAGAAAATCATATTCAGCTTTAATTACACCAGCAGTAATTCAATGTATTATTTTGAGATCAACATGTAATTTAAGAAAACATTTCCCCTTCTTATTTGTGAGATTTCCACTAGCCTTTATTTTAAAATGTGAGTATAGTAGGCATTCAAATTGGACTGTAGGCATGGGATTTCCAGGAGGCATTTGCCTTTCAGTCAAATCATGCTCCTAAGCATTTCAGAGTCAGCATTCAACAATCAGTCAGAACAGAAAGGTCTGTGGTACAGTTATCACAGCCTGAAAAAGTGAGAATTACCACTAGGAACTGATGCAAAAATCCTCAAACTTCTGAGATTACTGAAGAGCTTTTCTGTATGACTGTCTTTCATATTTACAGGATTGTGTCATATGCCATTTACTGCTGCACACAGGAGAAAAATGAGTTTTCTAACTTGTGACTCACATCATCTGATTCCCTGATGAGCTCTGTATCTTCCACTTGCACCACTGCATCAGCACCACATGGAATTGGAGCACCAGTTGTAACACGCATTACCTGACCAGGCATCACAGTCTGAGTTGGCTGAAAAATAAAAAAACATAAATTAATCTACTTTTGGAAAAAAAAATTCAAAGCACTTGAACTTCATGCAGCTAATCTATCTGAAGGCCATGCTTATTTGCAGCATGACTCTTGATATATTGTGAGCAATATCATCAGGTACAAGAAACTCTAATTCACACCTGCTTTATTTATATGGCCACTTATTAGGTGGCTTCAGTTTTTCTTCCTTATATTTCTATCACATGAAACAACTTTCATAAGAAGGAATGTACTGATATTCAGAAAAATACCTGGCACAGAAAAATAACTGGGTTAGAAATTTAACTGTTAAGATGGTGATCTTCTGGAAACTTCTATGAAAAAAACATCTAGCAGTTTTCAATACATAAATATCTTTGCAGAGCACTCTGGTCACCAGAGCTGAAATTGCTTTGCTTTAGTTGGATTTTTATTCTATTTTGTTTTGCCAGCACACTATATAAGAAAAAACAACATACAACAGTAATTTTTAAGGAGAGTTCCTAACACTGAGACAGCTCAATACTAGTTCACAGAGAATATCTATATTTGTGAGGGTCAGTTTAGAATAGCCTAAAACTGATAATATTCTACAATTCTATAAAGTCACAGGATACTAGAACGTTTCAGCAGAAGCAGTACAAAGGATAGAAAGATATCAGAGATGATAAAACAAATGATATGGTTTTAATAATACTTCTCACCAGGCAGACTATTTTAATAAACGTTTGTCAAAATCCAGGCTAAAACTGTAATTTGACCATAACTATTTACGAAATAAATAACTAAAAAAAAAAATCCTAAAAGAATGAAAGTAAAAGGAGCTGATATGATGACTGAGATTTCATTGCTGGCTCCCCACAGCACTGCAGTAAGCCTGGCTTATTTAGGTTTCACTGTCATAAGTGAAGGTGTTGCACACAGATCCATGCAGCTGTGATCAGAGCGCCACATTCTGTACGTGTCACACGTGTAACTAGTGCAGATTGACTCCATATTCCATATGCAGCGCTGGAATACATCCAGGACTTCTCAAACTGTAATTAGCACACATTTGGCAGCATCCTGCAGGTTGCAGGCAGTACTGCCCAGCACTGTTACCTGCTCCTGCCCAGCAGGAATTTACTCCATGACTTTTGTCAGGAGGCTGACAGACACGACCAAACTCTAGACCCGTGGTCAGCACTTCAGCTACATAAAGCTGTTTGCCTTGCCCATCCTTCTACTCCACTTCAGCACTTACATAACCTCTGAAAGGGGAGTTTTACTTTGAAATGTGTGTATTTCACACATTTGGGACAGAAGCCCTAGCAATAGGCTGGGGATGGTTTTTATCTGGCTTACCACAGTATCACAGTGACCTTCGTATTCCATGAAACAGCTGAGCCTACAACTGACTGAATCTTGACCCTTTTCTACAGGTAATGGAAATCTAATATCCTTGGAGAAGAACATCAATAAAGCCCACACTTGCCATATGTCACAGTTAGTGTATTTTTAGGGCAAGATTCATGCTATCCTAATGTAGGTATCTAAACCAGATGACATAAAAAAACACATTTAAGAAAATGGCATTTATTCCTCACCACAGACTATTCAAGGAGTTGTGGATGGACAACAGAAATAGTGCCACTAAATATGAAATACTGCCACTAAAGCTTCTTAAAAGGGAAAATAATGCTATCTAGTGTGCAATTTAGATTTTTATGAAATGAAATGTTTCAAAAGGTAAAGCTTATGACTTGGATTATGTATTTTGCATACAACTGTGGATATAAGCTGAAGGTACATGACAAATAGGTAATATTGGTATTAAGTATTACCTATACTAATATATTACCTATACCAATACTAATTATTGCTGGCTTAAATGACAAATTTCAGAGGAAAGATGTAATGCATAAAGATTTTCTCCCATTTAAAAAGCACCATAAAGAACACAAAATGGCTACTACTGCCACAAATCGGAGCCTATGGTGATAAAATGTGCTGTAACTAACCATGGTTTTGGAGTTTACTGTTGGATGAGTTAATTTTTTGAGATGCAATGATGTGATACATTTAAACAAATTCATGATACAATTGCTTTTAGAACTGGTTATGTTGCTCATATATTTAATTTCCTTTTTGTCTGCTGAGAATTTGATCAGATTAACTTTATGAACAAAAGTCAACCATCAGATTTATTTGTGAATCTCCAGGGCTGTGTTCCTCTATGATAGAGACTATGAAGATAAAGAAATGATTGTTTCTCAGAAAACATATTAATGTGCCAAAATGTCACAGCTCTTCTGAAGGCCTTTGAGATCTCACTTTTACCTGCAATGGGGCAATACTGATTTCTGTCCTTTGCCTTCATTACTGATAATCTACTCAATTTTAGTCACTGAATAAAACCCAGAAATAATCTACTGAGCACAACCCCTATCTCAGGAATTTTCTCATGCACACCTCTGTGTGATTTAGAATCACCCACGCTCCTTTCTGTAAAAATGGAATAGTGGAAAATGCCAGCTTTTCAACCTATATTGTAGCTGGATAGTCGTAGTGCCTCTTACAAACAGCTCTACAGTGTCTTGCAGGAAATGCTATGCTTTATGTAAGTCTACAGAAGGAAAACCATTTTTCTTATGGTTGAGTGTTTCACACACAGACAATTGTGGATGTCTTGTGACCAGTAATCTCAAGTGTGCTCTAACTTTCCCAAAGCAGGGTAATGTCTGAAAGCTTTCCCTGATACACAATAAAAAAAAGGGTTAACATAAACATGACCATCTGGAGATGGAAAACAGAAAATATACAAATTAAAAATTGATACTGAAATGTCCAGCTTGGCTATATGGCCTTCCTGCAATTCTCAGTCCCATCTTCTTCCTTGCTACTAGCATTTACATAACCTTTTTCCCTACAGGAGGAGCCAAATCTAAATCTGTTTTAAACTCCCTGCTGTGAATCATTCTGTTAATTGGTCTGTAACATGAAAGGCAGAAAGTTGCTGCTGAGAGTGACTGAAGGGTGAAATGAGACTGAGGAGCGTTCCAAGCCTATAAATAATTTCTTGGGAAGGAGATGAACCTGAAGATGTGTTTGCCCCAGAAAAAAACTTTGACCAATTATTCTGAGGTCAACAGCCTTGTTTTTCTAACTTGCCATTGGTTTTTCAGAAATAGTTTCTCTCTGCATGCCTGCTTCCCACCCAACTTTTGCTCCTTGCCAGAGAGCCTTCCTATTCCCTGTAATCTGGGAGGACAGACTGTCCCTGCATAGAGACATTTGTGAGCTCTTGAACTTTGTAGGAGGGAAACAGCTTCCATTTGCCCTTTTACCTTTTGTACAAACCTGCTGAACTGATTAGGACACTGAAATGCTTCAGACCTGTAATGGGAAGTACTCCCCATTAGAGACAGCTTCAACAGTACTGCTTTTAAGCAACACTGTGCTGTGCTATTTAACTAGCAAAATGATAATATTGATGACAGGGGAATAGTGATAGGAGTGATAATTCAGTGAGTTGCTCTGCTGGTTCTTGCTATTTTATAGTGATCATAAAAAGGGTTGTAAAAATAGTTGTCAAGTCTTCTGGGTTCTGGACCAATGCTTGAAAATGCAGTCAGAAAGGCTAAAAACATAAGGCAGGTTAAAAAACTGCTGAATTAATTTACTTTTGTTTTTCTAGAATTTAAAGTAATTTTACATATTCTGTACAACAGATGCATTGATCTAAGTTCACAGGAATATTGGTACTGAGAAGGTGTCTATTATATCAAAGGATAATTCATGATGATGGATGGGACCTAAAGCAAAAAAAAAAATTTTACAGTTCTTCCTATCATCATGATTAACCAAATTAAATGTCTATAACACATTCAGAGACAGTTCAAGTCAATTAAAAAAAAAAAAAAAAGGAATAATCCTGTGACTGGTAATACTTCCAAAATCTGATACAACTTTTGAAATATGTCAGTGTTACTTGGACATTTTTGTTTAGCAGTCAAAATGGACACACTATAAAATCCTCATCAAAACTGCTCAATTCCTTGTTTTGCCTGTTACTTATCCCTTTCTCCATCATTTCACATACAATACACAGAATTATAAACCAGGACTTGAAATAGCTGGAGAAACATTTTGGACTAACTCATATTTTCCTGAACACAGCTGCCAGGTATGATTAAATGGACAGAATAACAGTAGTTGAACACAACTGATTTCTTTTCCCATTATCCCAGTATTAGTGCAGAAATTCCATGAAATATGCTCTGGAATTTGAGAGCAAATCACAAATGCATCTATTCATGAATATTTATAAAGCACAGCAGGTCACAAATAGGTCATGCCTCAACTTGCTTTTAAAATCAACCCATGTATCTGCTAAGGTGCACAAACATTCTTCTCAAAAGCCAGCCTCAAACCAGGCAGCTGCCAGGCTTCCTCAAGATTGTACTAATTGCTGCCTATCCATAAAAGCTTAATAAAAAATTTACATGCTTTCATTTTGCAGGTATCAGGGTGAAAAATGGAAGCATCTTATCAAAACAGTTATTGGGCTGGCATCCTTTAAAAATCTGTCAGCAAGAGGGGGTTAAATCATTCTATGCTCTGCTTATGAATTGTTGCACCACTAGAAATCTCATGTTTTCAAACATTGTACCAGGGCAGAACGTTACTGTATGCACTCCTATCAGACATGTCAGCACAATGCTCTGAAGTATTTTGGGATATCCTTGTTAGTTCCTTATGTAACTGTACTACCTCACTTTTTGAAATCATGTCCCAAGGCACATAGCAGGAGGGTCAGTACAGCTGTGCCCTACTTCACACCACATCCAAGACTATTGAATTTTGGAGTACTAGCAAGGCTTGTAAAAGTACAAAGCAAAATCTTACAGAAGAAAAATACATTAAAAAAAGAGAAAAGAAATTGTGCTCACCTGCTCACCAGCCTGGGATTCCCCTATGATGAATCGATCTCCTGGGCCATCAGCAGCTGTTAAGAGGGACAACTCAAATAGTAAAGACTGAACCAAAACAAATGGTGGCATTATAAATTAAGAACAGGAGAAGAGCAAAGATGACCTTATGTTCAGTTCTTCAGTGTTAGCATGACTAAAGTTATAGAAGTTGTGCAAACGTTTTACCTTTTAGGTCCATTTGAAGTGTGTTTATTATTTTGAAAAACACAGGTTCTAGACAACAGAGTATTTTTAACTGAAAATTTCTGGGCAGCATGAGGTCATGTAAATGAAGACTAGGAGGAACTACATTAACAACAAAGATTTAAGGGGGTTCATGACAGTATTGCAGAACTGAAAATTAGGAGTCAGTGATCACTGATTTAACAAGCCTTCAGGACTTCCAATTTAGCAAATCTGCATTTTTCCAGGGACAAAAAAGGCATAATTACTAATGACTTTAAGCTCCTGCCTGCCTCAGAGGTCTTTCAGCAAGTTGCATTAGTGATAGTGTAGGCTTTACCATGGTGTAAAGCCTGTGTGAAGCACAAGCAACTCTGCCTTTCCAAACACAGCAGTCACATTGCCAAGAGTGCTCAAACAAACTAGGCTCAAATTATCACATTTAAATCTGCATTACTAATAATTTTAAATCTGTAGCTGCCAAAAGTTGATTTCCCTAGAGATGAAGTCTAATCAGTGACAACCTTTATCTTAATAACTTGTGTTTTACTCCAGGAGCTCTGAATATACACCTAGGTAACCTTGTATTGGGAAGAACTGCTTTCAGGAAGGAAGTCCAATCAGTCTATGATTTATCACATTTGTACTCATGCATTGGCTGCAGCTTTGCAGATCATTATCTATGGTACTTAGTCATATTTGAAGACTAATAATTAACTTAGCTTTAAAAGCCTATCAAACAGACTAATCTATGAGACAAATCTCATACTCTAGAGAGTACTCTAAAATAAAAAAGTAGAAAAGGACCCTTCAACTAGATATCCTTGGATAATGTATGTAATACTACTGAAAACAGTTGTTAGACCTTCACTGAAGAAAAATGCATTTGGATGATCCAGCAAAAAAAGAGAAAGAAAGAAATCCCTAATAGCTGAACTATTTGAAACCTGATAAAATACTACTGAATTAGTTTTATTCCTCCACTAATAATAATATGGAGACAATTTTATAGATGATGCACAACTGATATAAAATGAGAAAAGGACAGGGGTTTGGCCAGACATGTTATGCCACTGAAAGCTAATCCTTAATTTTTTTTTTTTGAAGTATCCATTAATGTGGTCAATATTATCTCTCCCTAAAAGCTTTTTTTTTTCCCCATATCCTCAGATATCAGGTTCACAAGAATAATAAGAATAGAACAAAACAGTATAGAATAGACTAGAACTGCCTGATCAATTCAGGACTAACCAAAATGTAGAACAAATTATTAAAGGCATTGTCCAAATGCCTTTGATGCCCAGACAGGCTTGGGGCATCAACCCACTCTCTAGGAAGTCTGTTCCAGTGTCTGCCCACCCTCTTGGTAAAGCAATATTTTCTAATGTCAAAGCTAAACCTTCCCTGGCACAGCTTTGAACTGTTCCCACACAAAACGTCACTGGACACCCTGTGCCCTTCTCCTCCGCAGGGCGCTGGAGAGAGCCATGAGGTCACCTCTCAACAGACTTCTCTTCAAACAAGACAAACCCAAAGTCCTCAGCCCTCCTCACAGGACAATCCTTCCAGCCCTTTCACCAGCTTTAGTGTCCTCTGGATGCATTCAAATATCTCAGTGTTATTCTGCTTGAATCCACCACCAAAATCAGGGTGTGTGAGTTGGTTATAACAGAAGTTGCTGAAAATGGTGTTCATGATCACTCTGCTCATTCTGCATGTTTACTGAGATTGCACTCGTGCTTTGCCTTACCCTGCAGCAACCAGGCTGCAAGACAGCACTGGCTTGATCCCAAGCCCTTGTCACTCAGCATTCTACTCACAGCTCACTCTCTTAGCTTTTCTCAGTGTTACGTTACCTGTATTTCTCTGGCTACATATGCACTCCCTTCCTGCTATCACTTAGTCATTTTGGTCTGCCTGTCTCTCACACACATTCATCTTGTGGACCTGAAATTTTATTTTTATATCAAATGTATGGGAAAGCTACTGGATTACATCCATTGCCTGAGTCTGCAAAAAGTATATTTCATGGGCAGTTGCTTTCCATGGTTTCAGCTGCCAGTAACAAAAAAGATATTTTAATGTGCATAGAAGAAAACTGGCTATTGTGTACAAATTTCAACATGGTGTTATGATGATTCAACCACCACCACAATTAAATCACTACTAGTATAATGGTCAATTCTGTATATTTTAAATTTCCTTCATAGACATCTGAGGTGAGTATCATTACTCTTACTTTACACAGGGAAAAACTGGTGCACAGAAAAGGAACTGGCTCAAAACGATGCAGCACCTAGTGGCAAAGCAGAGTGTGAATTCAGGTCTCTTGGGAAATCATATTTGCTGCATAAATTGAATAAGGTCATACAACTAATTTTATTTATATATGGCAGCTGCAGTATTTCTAAAGTAAGAACCCCTTCTTTTGAGGTGTCTCCATAAGAGAGCATTATGGTAAATTTTTTGAAAGTTCTCTGATGTAATCAGTATCTGTAACAGTCCAACAAAGTAATAGATATGTAAGAAAATCCTCACTAAATCTACAACAGAGGACTATAAGATGAATCCATAATTCAGAAACAGATGTTCTGTTATTGTTCTGAGTTTTAAATGTTTCCAAGAAGTGCACGAGCAACAAAGATGCACATCTAGGAGCACACATGGATGTACATTTGCTTGTGTACACACGTATCCACTTAAAAGATCTCAGCCTTATGGCTTTCCTTCAAGACAGTGCACTTCAGTAAATGTGACCTCAGCAATGATCTGTATCAAATCTAAACCAAAACAATCCCTGCTGGATCCAAAACAGGTGAATTAACATGTTATAAAGCAGCAGACACTATACTTCACGTCCACAAAGTGAGTGTTTACCTCTGACAGCATAACCATCTTTTACTGATGCTGGAAATGGTGGTAGATTATCTTTTGCATACACATCTTGAGCAAGGACTCGCCCCATTCCATCTAGAAAAAAGAGAAAAGACCATGCTCTGTGTCATTAGAGTGAGTGAAAGGGGGAAACAAAGTTAACAGCTGTACCCTCCAATAGGTGAAATGTATATGTATGGGACATACAGATCTCTCAGGCTTTTGATTTTTGACTCTACACACAGGAAGAAAGACTGGAGTCTGAAAGACATGATAAAGGATTTGTTTAATTCTGTGCTCCTGGTTATGGTGAAATTGCTGACAGTAGATTTGAATGCCAAGTGTCCAAACCCAGAGGTGATAACTGTGGTTAAGGACAAGACAGAAAAGCAATTATAAGTTTCTTCAGGACAAGTTTTTTCCCCTAAGATTTCTTAAATATATGTATTTTCTTTATTTTCCTTTACTAGAATTTTTATTACATTTCTTTTAAAAAAACTTGTAGAATGACATTTCAAAAATGAATCCTGTGCACAGAAAGTGAGAGGTGATGAATTGAGAACAATAACAATGGACCAGTTTTCATAAATTGATAAAGAAGTTTTGCAATAGCTTAGCTGCTTCACCTAATTGCTGAGAGCATTTCTGCTTAATGGAGGGTGAGTGCACGTAAGTGTCAGAATTATTTATATAAATTTACACTGTTATAAATATTTTAATAGCTGTTTCAAACATACTCTTTCTCTCCACTTAGCAACTATGACTGATGAGCTGTAATTTGGCTCAGCCTCTTTTTAGAGACTGATATGAATTACTTCACCCTCAGTCAAGTGGCTGGTACTTTTATGGCACCAGCAAAAGCTTTAATTTTTAGTATGATATGGAACAGAGTGGAAAATAGGTAACCTACCCCTTGATATGGTGTGAGAGAGAAAGCAGATTTATTACATGTGTGATTAGATGTACTGGGAAGGGACACATGGGTCAGAACTGCTGAGACAGTATGCTTAAGTGGAAGAAGGGAAGGCCTGTTCATAATAGAGGCCACTTCCTAGGATGCCTCGTGACACCAGAAGGCAATATCCAGCTGAAAGTATGATGGAGTGAGAGGATGCATGATTATTTCTGCCAGGAGAATTTGCATGGATTTGTGCTTTAGAGATTATGATCTTTGAGAGGTGCCAAAACAGAGAGGTGCGTGAAGTGTGTTTCTTATTTTATGGACAGGGAAATCTGCATGGCTCTGAATTTACCAGGAAGGCAGAAGAGCTAGTGCTGCACACTAAATGGATAGATTTTGTTAAAAAGTTCACCAACTCTATTTGAAAACGTTCAGCTCCAGTGAAGTGGTATTATAATGAAGATTATATTTTACTTATTAACACAAAATGATTTCGTTAGCAATTAATTATTGTAACTATAACATCATTGTGTTCACATCCATATGTATTAACTTTCAGCCTGAAGTTACTATTCATGCTGCACTGCTGAAATAAGTATTGCCATGAAAATGCTGTTGAAACCTGTTAAAGCAACTAGAAAAGCACTTTTCTAATGGCCATTAATTCACCTGTGCAAACCTGCATATCAGTGCCTGTGATACACAATATAGAAGTTATAAGAAAGCTTGCAAAAGCTTGTATGCTTATACTGAGTAAAAGAATGCAGACACAGACATTTAAATTATAGCACAGAAAGGCAGCTATCAAAGGTCTAGCAAAAACACCCTTTGTTCATAGATGCATAAAATATCACACAAAAGTGATACTTCTAATTTTAGCGGGCATGTTGTGCCTTCATTTTGCTTCTTGTCTGCATGCAAAATCACACCAATTAGTGCAAAGTTGAACAGGATGTTCTTGGCAAACTGCCATGCAATATTTGAAAGGAATAAATGGCTAGCCAGTAATGGGAATGAGTTTCATTACAAGAAGAAAAATGTAAGAATTATTTGCTGAAGCAGCCTGAGGCATTTAAAATGAAGCAAGTCAGCAACTAGAGGACAATCTTGAGTACCTCTGTACTCTCTTTTATTTAAGAAATTATTCTAAAAATACAGTTTGACCCTATTTGGATTAATTGTAATTCAGAAAGATGTTCTGACTTATTTTAATGTCATCGAACTACCCCTTGTGATACCCATAGCTTTCTGACAGAAAATGGAGAATTACATTAAACTCACTTCTCAAATGTGGGTATTTGCTGAGCTTAGGTGGTGAACCTGGTACAGCTCTGTAAAGAACTTTGATTTCTCTGGGGCACAGCAATAAGACAGATCTTGTACTAGGAAGTGATGGATTAAATGAATAAATATGCTGTTCTCTGGCTTAAGCTCATAAAATGTAGATTGCTTCTGCATTATAATTTCATTATCAATTAAACTTCTGCATCTTCTTAGTTTCAGAAGAATAATCATAATCATGCATTATAAAACTTAACGTTATGTTCCCACAGAGCTAAACTCAGGTAACTGCATTTATTTGGAATAAAAGCCTAATTGAGGGAGTCATACCAGATATCAATGATGGCAGGTGAGAAATATGCTTCAGATGCCTTTGGTTTATGACACTTCTGTAAAATGCTTTAGGACTCTCCAATTTTTTTTAAATATGAAAGAGGTTAAAGAACTATACAGTCACTAAGCAACATACCAGCATGAAAGTCATGTTTAAAAAGGTAACTTTCATAACCCTCTCCCTTATATTAGCAGAGAATAGACAGATCTGTGAGACTATAGCATCCCTTGACTTAATCAAGAATAAAATCAGCACTGTACTGGGTATTTGTACAGAATAACATTCAGCAGCTTTATTTATTAGGATGAATACTATGAAATATGTTTAGTTTTAACTAAATCAGGTTAAATTAATTAGGCAATTAGCACTCCTAGAATTTTGCACATTTCACTTTCCTTGGGGAGAAACAGCTCCTGAAAGATAGTTTTCAGAAGCTCAGTGGTAATTCTGAGTTTTCAGAAGCTCAGCTCAGTAAGACACAAAACCACAAAGAAAAATAACATAGCACACTAGTGCTTTTCTAAATATAGTTTCAGACCTTCAGAACTAAATTTTTACAATTTTCTGAAATTAGATGTATATTAAAAAAAAAAAAAGGGACCTAGAATTAATGAAAAACTGGTTCTTAATTCATTGCATTCTTCAAAATTAATGTATTTTATCAAACACAGAAGTGTGTGCACATGCACACACACCCCTATGCAAAATAATTCTATATATTTGTCTGTGTAATATTATGGTGATTACTTAAGAACTTCTGAAAATGCATTTTAATCTTGAATTTGTATCTGTAGATTAAGAGAATTGAATTTGCAGTATCACAGACACAGACATGTTCTTTAAGCTGTCTCTTATAGGCTCAATCCAGAAATTTTATACTATATACTTGTAAATCTTACAGTGCTAAAATAAGTGTATACTACTTGAAAAATAAATTGTAAGATAAAATTTTGCACTACAGTGCAAAAATATGAAGGAATTGTTGGCATAATTATGTGAACATTAAGTCAAGAATCTGTCTCTGAACTTACTAATGTTACCATCACTAACACTAGTGTTTTGGGTGAGAGGGAAGAGGGTCAAAACAAAAGTAACTCAGCAGACTCAGTTCATTATTTTTGAAAAAATAAGAGTGCCAGGAATAACAATACATGTGTTCTGGACTTAGAATCAAAACCTCTTTTATTCAAAGAAGAATAATAATCCTACAGTATCTTAACTGCATCTAACACACCAAAATAAATATATAATATGCTTACTTTGCAGGGAGGCAGATGCCAGTCTTTCACCCTTTATTTCAGGAGTTCAGGGGTGCCTACGTAGCATTTATTTGGACTAAATGTACCCAACACTGCAGCTCATCATACTGTTCACAAAGGGCTGTCCTAGAGAGGACATTTAACTGAAAGCTACCCAAAAAGGGCCAGTAGTTATGCTCAGGCATTTATGCTTTAGTGCCTCCTTATCTGCACATCATTATCAAAGTGCAGGGTGTATTATGCATATTCCTTGTTGATCCAGTATTGGTGCTGTTCTGAATGCAGAATATGGAGCATCTTCTCAGAAATCCTGCTGCCAGGGCTCAGGGAAATACTGAACTCTGCTTGGAGTCACTAAATTCACAGGTGTGATATTACATACAGTCTGCTAAACCAGTATGCCAATAAGAAGACATCTTGAAGGCTTCTGGTAGCACAAAGATTTGGCAAAGAACATGAAAACTTTGAGCTTCCAAGCCAGAAGACAGAATATTCCATCCAGAAGCCATTTGTACCTCTCAGCTGTGTGTAGCACACCACTATCCTAAATGTTTTTGCCTTTCAAGGTTGATAGTTCCACAATCGCTTCACTCATCACCTTACTTCTGGACAATCTGGAAGAATCCCTGGAAGAGGTTTCTGCTTTCCTACCTGGTTTAGGTTTACTTGCCAGCATATTTCCTGTCATGGTTTTGTTATGTCCTGAAAACATTCTCCCAGACAGCGCCTAGGCTTGATGTAAGGAATAGCAGAAGCTTAGGGAGGCACCTAATAGACATTATGAATATAGTGTTTCAGGAAGGAGGATAATTTACCTGAATAAACATGAGGGGTGCCTTGCTAATTCCTTTTAGGGACAAAAAATCACTTCATCTACATATTCACTAGTATAGATACAGTCACAATGCTCACTGTTTGGTGCTTTTGAAGACAACCTCACCATATATCTTCAAAACCAATTACTCTTTAATTACTAAGTTTTGATAGATCAAACATTAAAAGGAAGTGATTTAGAAAAGGATCATGTAGTGGTAGAATAGAAAAGGAACTGTATTTATGAAAAGAAGAGGAAAATTCTGGAATGACTAGTTGGCTAAATAGAAACTGGAAAAAGAGACTGAGATGAACGGTTAAAGATACAGACAAGGAAAAAAATTATCTGGAATCAATAATCACTTTGCTTTGATCCTTAATCTCAGATTAGAAAGGGGCTTAGAATCTTCCACAGTAAAACAACAGAGGGAACCAATCACAGTATAGCTTAGAGCTACTTGGCATCTACAAAAGTTCACATTCAGTTGAGTATAATATGTTTGCTGCATATAATACAAACAGGAGGAAAATTAATTCATGTATTTTATTAGCGTTCTGTTACAGACTCCTTCATGGAGCACCACTGAGTTCAACTGACATTCTCCTAACTTTGGAAGATTTCCCCTATTACTTGTATTTCCTAAAGCAGTGTCTCCTGGAGAAAGCAGACACCCCACAACATGAATAAAAGAGCAAGAAAGTTGCCAAATAGGGAAGTAATCCCCCTCATGCTCACAAAGAATCCAACTTAATATACCTCTGTAATTGATGATTTCTGTTCCAAGCACTGGGGTCATCTCCAGAACTGTGATGAAGGCCTTGTCCATAGATGTCAATGGGAATGGAGACATGCGATGTCTTCTTGCTACCTTGGTGATGTCAACAGCACTGTGACCTGCAATGAGAAAGAACAAGTTCATGTGTGCTACAGTGAGCAGATTTGTGCAGTAGTGCTCATTTAAACAATTTTACTGGTTTAATCTGGCACTTTGGAGCTAATTAAATTAGTTAGTTATCACTATTGAGCTTTCATGTCTGACACTAGGAAGACACTGTATTCAGCTAGAAACAAGAGAGTGCATATCCTTATCTATAATGAAGAACATACCAGAAGTCTTGATGAGCATGAAAAGATTGGTTAATCTAAAACAGAAGCCCTTCCAGGTGATGCAGTATTTTATACTGAGGATGACAATCTAAGACTAATTCAGTTCTATGAGCTCAGGACAATTCACTCTCATCTGTTCTGCACAAACACATCTCAACATGCTCTGTTGCTGTGCATAGATAAAGCACAACAGTGGACACTGGGCCAGTGAGCCTAAGCCTACAATCCAAGAGTGAGATGGGAGTCAAAAGGTTTGAAAATAAGACAGAGAGAGCACAATGAAATCACTAGGCAGTCAAGCTAGCAGACAGTGTTTCCAGCTGGTGGGCATCCTAACCCTTGTCAGGAGAGCTTACTTTTCCCAAGTGTGAGAGACAGATAGGGAGAAAATATGACAGAAGTTGCTTGAAAATGAAGCCAACAGCATTTCTGATTTCATGATACTTACTGAGAGATTAAACAAAGGGACAACAAGCTTTGAAGGATTTTGCAAGTGAAGATAAGCAACTGAAGAGAGAACTATTGCAGGAATACATAAACAAGAGTAACAGATATTAACCAAAAGATTAAGACAATTACAATTGCAGAGTATCTTGAAAGGATTTACCTAGAACAAGAAGGTATTTATGAGAGTCAAAATGGATGATGTTCTGTATGTGATATGTAATGATATTCCTAAGTAACATAAATTACAATACAGAAAGTATTAACAAATAATAGAAAATAACATGATTTTGCTTTGCAGCCACTACATAAATATCTCATCTGTTGCTGCACATGCTTTCAGATTCTGGAAATAAATAGATTCTTGCTTCAAGTGTAGTCTTCTGATAAAAAAACGAGTAAAAAACAGCACAACAATCACGCAGTCAAAAGAGGAGGTTTCTTAATTAATCTATATATACAATACTTGTTCTGTACTAACACATGCTTGCCTTTTTATGTGAGAAATTGTTCACTAATTATTTTTTGCTATTAACATAGTTACTACCTTTCAGAGGAAGAAGTAGAGACAAAAAAAACTGCCCATCTAATGCTTCCAGGAATGATTCTGGAAGAAATTATTTGAACAATCTCTTTGTATGCATTTAGAAAATAGCATGATGAAAAAAGCAGGCACTGTGAATTTGTCAGCACAAATAATTTTTAATTGACTTAATTATTTTCCTTAAGATAGCAGTTGGCATTCTAAGAAAGAGAGGAACAGCCAATGAGACATTTTCTAACTATATTAAGTCTTGGCAAACTCTTAAACCTAACTTTCTAACAAGAACACTAGGGAGAAATTATCCAAATTAAACTATTGTAAGATAAAAGTGTAACTAATGGAAAAACTGCATCCCTGGTTTTAACAACAGGGAATGGCAAGCTTACATTTCAGTTATTATGCCTGTTTTTTGTTGACAACGTCATTAAAGAGAAAAAGGAAAGCATTTCTGAAATACAGTCAAACTTCCCACACCTGCATCTGCATAGAGAAAGAAACCCTGCTTTAGCAGCACTGTAATTCCTGCAGGTCCAGCAGATTCCACAAAATATATGCTAAAAACATTTTCCTGATGTTTTGTTTTAGGTTGAAAAATATGAAGGAAGATGCTAAGAAAAAATATGTCACAGCAATGAAAGCTGAGGGAATTGTGTGGCAGTAAACAACCTTTATGTTATTGCCACTAGATGCTTTTACTGCTTCTAGCAGTAATTTCACTGCTACTTAAAACTCACTGTTAGCTACTTCAGAAACTCACGTTTCACCTCTTTAAACGTTAAAAAGTGATAGAATTCACAGGTTTTGAATGCTTCAAATGGTCCCCAGAGAACAACCCTCAGATTTGCAAGTCTGTCCCTAACGGGTGTAATTTGCTTAAGTCAAAGGTTCTGTTAAAATCTTCTGAGAAATGCATTCTCCAACACAGACTCTGTGAAAATAGATAAAATTCCCTAATCTCTGACATCTTTTTTCCAACACCTAAAGTAACACCCATTATTTCTGCAAGAAAAGCCAAGAAAATAGAGCCCCTTTATGTTTAACATGGATAACCTTAATGAAGAAAGGAAGAAAGATGCTGGTGTAACTACTAACCTTTCTCTCTCCCATTTCCTTCTACAAACAAATGCTAACTCTTCTATTAAGAGGTATCACACATTAAATAGGCCCAGAGACAAACAAATTATTTTTTTAAAATTGTAAAATTACTAAATGGTACTTTAATTACAAGCAAATGACATTAAACTCCTCAGACTTTACCAAGTTATCTTTCACTAATGTGAAATGTCAGATAGTTCTAAAAATAACTACTTACATTAAGCTGCATTTTGTATGACAATCCTCTAGCTTTGAAGCAGCTAATTCAATTGGTTGCATAAGGTAGAAAATTCTTGACAGCCTGCTCTTTTACTACCAAAACAACTTCCCAGTCCTGTCATTATGCATATATATACACACACACATATGGTGGATCAAATTTTAGACTAGGAAAGATTCCCACAACACAAAGAAAAAGAACTGTGCAAATTAAACTAGATACCATTTGGATCACATGGGATTTCTTAACCTTTGCCTATTTTGGTTTGGTTCTATGTAATCCAACATTCAAATTCATGTTCAAGTATGAAAATAAAAATAATGTATAATCATGTTGAGAATTTCCATTTTCATTGACTTTGAGAGTTAATTCTTGCCCATAAAAACCTGCACACACATGATCATTTACAATAAAACATTACAAACAACACAGACCTCCATGTCATTAGAAAAACAACTTGGAAGAATAAATCAAAAGGTGACTCTCCATTAATACATGAACACTATGAGCTATTTACAGTTTTACCTTTGGACTGGATTTTACTGTCTTAAGTTATTAAATTTCTGCTGCAAACCCACCTAGTCCCACCTCTGATCTGACTATCACTTGCTGTCTTCTGAGCAGTCTTAGTTTCTCAATAGAGCTAAGAAGTTTCTGCACTTACTTGCTCTGAGGATGTTCTCCTTGCTGCTGCACCTAGACTGGACCTGCAGAGAGAGCACAGAGTCTATGAGCTACAGAAGTTAACAAGAATGCAAAATACAGAGATAAAATGGGCAAGCTCCTGGGATCTAAGACAGAGGCTATACATATTTTCAGCCACATTCTTACATATTTTGCATGAGATAAGTATATTTAAGCAGAAGGGTAGTAGCTGATGGTCAGAATCTTATAGAAGCAATTTGATTCCACACCCCTTCCACAAGAAACAAGATGGCCTAAAGACAGTAAGTGAGAAAAATCAAAGAACAGTGCTTAAAATTATGTGTTAAGCATCAGTTTTCAACAGAAAATCCACATTTTCTCATACAGCTGTAATTACAGTAGCTCTAAATCTAGGTCCAGTTTGAAAATTAGACAGAATACTAACAAAAGTATATGACCTGATTTAAAATTCTATCATATTTTCAGGTACTGAGTGTTTAAAACATTTAGTTTCAATTATGTTGATTCTGAGTATGTTTAATAAGAATTCTTCACAATTGTATAAGCAACACACAACTGTATAAATGGCTCCTGGATGGAGCTGATAAATTTATTCTGCTGTTCCTATTTGGTTAAAAGAAATTATATGTTCATTATTAATTGTGTAGTGGAATTCCACTTCAAAAAGTAACTGGGTGAGAATGACATGGTTTCTCAACAAACCCTATCCCTTGATACTTAGCTACCACTGTGCTATTCCAGATAGATTAGTCTTGCTACAGGGAAATTGGACAATTCACATTGGTCTAAGATTCTAGCAACACTGGATATTTACAATTCTGTTTACCATGCAGATTTAAAAAAGAATTTTATTTTTCTAAAGAGTATCAGCCCTGTAAACACAACAGAGTTTAAATTTTACCTATAGGGAATCATCAATTCTTGTTAATTCTTCCCAGGTTTGGAAAGATAGCACCATGTATAAAAACCCTGAAGTTCCAAGTTTTCAGATGTACTACTGTCAGGTCAGATGACTGAACTGGCAGCACTCAAATAAAAAGCATTTTGTGTGGACAAAACCCCAGCTAAAGTAAACTTCACAGGAAGACAAACCTCTGAGACAGTAAGAACTGAATCCTTCTCTTTTTTACTTTACTGACAAAAGTATTTTAAATTTCAATGAGAATACCAATAAAGTAAAAGTGTGCACATGTAGTGAAAGAAGGAATAGCACAGGTGATGCTGAGGGTGTAATTTCCCAGAAAAACATCTGTCTCTGCTGCAAAAGCAAAGGAGTGAATCCAGATTATCTTTCAGACCTCACTCTGGCCTTGCAGCCACAGAAAAATCGCCTAGAAAGTGAACATGTATATCTAACAACTTATGAGGAATGATAAACCCCCAACCCTTCAAAAGCTGTCTTCAGAAAGGAACAACCATTTAATGCTGAAACAATCTGTGCCCCAGCTTCTAAACCTCTTTCTTCTGTTCCACAGCAGCTTGCCCCAAATAGATAGTCACATAAAAAAATTGGATTCTACAGCGCAACACAATCTACTTATTGTAATGGAATAACTTATGGAGAGTAATGTTGCAACTTAGAGTGGGTTATGGTGTCCTTCCCTGAAAAAAACTCTTGTTTAACAAAAACAAACATAAAAACCCCACACCCTCCCCCCTTCCCACCAAAAATACTATACAAGAAAACTGCAAACAAATGATGCCCAAATTTGGCCCAGAGTTGTTTTACCAGATTTCAAAGGCATAAAATGAACTCTCTTTGGAAGAAGTAAATATTTACCTATAATTTACCAAAGGACAATTCTGGACCAAAAAGGTGGTATAATGGCAGTAAAGAAAACACAAAAGAAAGAGAAGCACAGTTTGAGAGGGAGAGAGAAGCAGGATGGGTGTGGCGAGGCAGAAGATGGTGTATGCAAAAGGAGACATGGGCCTATGTGTGTAAGACTACTGTTTAAAATGGAAGAGGCTCTCTTATTTCTCACTGAAAAACATGAAAAGAGAAAATGAGGAATGGACCTGCTGCAAAATAACCAAGCGATTCGGCAACTGTGGAATGAAATTCAGTGAGAGAACACAGTCCTAAAGAAAAAAGCAAAAAACCAAAAATACAAAACACAAACATTTGAAACAATCTACTAAAACAAACTAAGTAAAATATGTGATCCAAAGGACACAGATAAAAGCTACTAGAGAAGGAGGAAAAATGTTAGCAGACAAAGACAGTGCTAAAGAAGTAAAATGGAAGTCAAGAGAGAGTCTTTCAACAAAGTGGAGGAACAGAAGGAGCCCAAACCCATAGCGCAAAGCAATGTTTGCGAATGGAAAACAGCTCCTTTGAGCAGTAATAGTTACTCTCGAGTTGTAGCCTCTATTCCTCCTCAGTTCATCTTTAAGCCCTTCCAACCTATAGTGGAGCTAGTGTATGGACAAAAACAAGAGATTTATAATGAACAGAGCAGCTGAGATTTGCAGATCAAATCTTCTAATATAAAAAACGTGCTGACAAAGTTTTGCTCTTAAAATGTCCAAATGACAATGGTAACAAAAGACAGCTGGCTTCACATACAGCCTCTTACAGGTCATTTTTTTAATTCTGTGCACACAGAGGACTTAATATTTACTTTTTGATTTCTTACACCCAGCCTAAAGTTTCCATGTTATCACTCACCTGATGGGCAACATATGCAGTATGAGAAATAATTTGCTTCCCACAAATTTTAAAAGCAGCTGTGGAAGAGGAATCCATGATAATAAAATAAAAGGCTTGATCAGCTAGACTTGATCGTTTCCCAACCTATGCTCACACAGCTGCAGAATACAAACCATGTTTTAACATAACTGACATCAAAATTAGTCATTACATAATACTTCTGTTTAATATGAGTTGCACATTCTTATCCTAAATGTTATTTTAAATCAAAACTCCAGTAAAATAATTTTGAATAAAACCCACCATTTTCCTAACACATACAGTTTTGGAAGCAACGGAGCTTTTTTATAAATGGGGTCATGTGCTTTAAGTGTCTTTTAAAATATTCATTATTTGTATGTTTTACAACTTTGTTATTTGTGACATTTACAAAAAAAAATCTGTATTCTTTTCACAGCTATTGTTAACTGACAAATCCATGCTACATTGCATATAGTATCATGACTGACTGGGTAGAGTTATTATTAGGAGAATTTACTATAATTCTTCTCATTCACAGGTAGTTACAGAAGTAACAACTTATGGCTGTCTTTTCTTTCACAGGGAAAGTATAGATTTATTGTTTGTCCATTCTACAGCCTCTTGGCTCACAATCTATCTTGGCAGAAGATACACTGGGCTACCAGCCAGTACCATTCCCCTGCGTAGTTCAGACAGAATGTAACCAAACCCAAAGCATTCAGTTCACATTACTCTGTATTTTAAGCAAACTGGATTTTATGTTCTTGAAAATGTAACTTCATCATGCTGGAATGCAGAGTAAACTTTCTCCCATGGGCTGAAGTAGTAAACAGAATGTGAAATAAAGTACTCAAAAATAAAGGGAATGGTAAAAATAAAGAGTCCTGCTGACTTCTATCTATCTGTCATGATTGGCCTGAAAAACAAAATCAGCGGCTGTACTAAATCGGATTAATTTACATTTACATAGTATGTTTTGCTGCAAATAAAAATCAGTCTAAATTTTTTTTTCAAGAAAAATAGAAAAAGACACAAAGAAAAGTTCATGCTACAAGTGAAAAATTCATGTAAAAATTAATGAAAAAAGAAAACTGAGAAACCCTTTAATACTCTACCATGACTGTTAGGAATTGTTAGAGAAATTACTTACCTTTTTAAAGTCATAACAAGATTAGCACAGAGTATTAAGTCAGCTCTTCATTATGGGAGGTACAATTAAAAGCCATTGGTTATAATAAAACAAATTTCTAGACAAAGATGAAGAGTTTCCAGCCCAATATGAAAAGCTAACTCTTACGGGAGTACATTTTAACTCAATATTACAACATGAAGAACAATTCAGAACAATGACATCAAAACAGGAGTTACCACCAACAGAAAGAGCCCATTTCTCAGGAACATGGAGCCTGCAGGAGGCTGACCCATAACCTTTAGCACTTATGGGAAAGCACATTGCTCCACTCTGAGGAAAGCATGCAGAATGTGGAACCACCAGCAGAAACCCAACCACACGCAGACACAGAGGACTAAGGTACAGCAGGGGAATGAGCTGGCCAAGCTGTAATGAAGGAAGCAGGGTAAGCAAAGCACAGCAGCTCTTAGCAATTTCAGAGGTATTTTCCAAATACCAGGCAGGACTGTTCATGAGGTATTGCACCTCCTGCACTTACTGCTGGTGAGAAAGTGCACAAATCCTGCAGCCTTTCCTTAGAATTTCAGCAGTTTTATGAAGACAAAAAATCTGCTATGATGTGGGAAAGTACATTGCTGCTGCTTCTGTTCTGCATGTGATTTATAAGTAATTTCATGACCTGAGTTCTGTGCATGTGCCATTTGAATGGTCTCTGAAATATTTGCTTGCTTTAAACAGATTTCAAATCACATGTGATCTGATTTATAACTGTAGGGGTTTGCACAGTGTCTTCTGCCTAAAATACCTTCTATCTTCTAAGAGTGCAACATACATTTTTCAGTGTCTCTAAATAAACAGATAAGAGAAAACTAAACCATGAATAACCATGTCTTAAACTGTTCTGATAATACTTATAAAAACTGATTTTGGCATGTTATTCTAAGCAATATCCATAAGGTTAAACTAGGAGCAAATAAAAATGCAATTAAATACATTGTTGATTTAATTTTAAAAAACAGTGTTAAATCTATCCTGAAGAACAGAAATAATAGCTTTGATTGAATTAATATGGAATATAAAAATGAAGTTGTTAAAAAAACATTCACAAGAATGGCTTGGGTTGGAAGGGACCTTAAAGATTGTCTAGTTCCAAAAAAGAAAATGCATCTGGCATTGTGTACTTCACAAAACATTCAATAAAGTATGTGAGGATTAGAAAATGCTATTACAACATGCAATCTTCCAATTTCAGGAATCAATTCTTATTCAAACAACACTTTTACACTGAGTTGAACACACAAGGGCTTCAGAGACTGCTTTATGGCCATCTGAATCAGGACTATAGTCAATTTAAAACACAGAATAATTTTTTTCTTATTATACTGAGACCACTTCTGAAATGGAAAGAAAAGTGAGCACAAGGAATTTGATAGCAGCAGACATTGTTTATTAACATAATTTTTAAAACAAGCACTACTGATGGTGGGATTCAGCTCACCAAAATTTAAATACGAATCATAAATAATGTGGTATTCCACACAAGAAATCACTCATTTGGAATCAGTGTGAAGAAATAAACAGAAAATTATTTGAAGCCAAAATAATTTTAGGAGCAGATTTTTACGACACTGAACAAAAGTAAAATTTAAATCTTGAATATGTCACTGTCCTCATCCATATATTACTGAGCTCTCTTTTCAGAGTTTTTTTCTAATCACCTACACTTTAAATACAGATTCACTGAATTTTGATAATTGTTTCCCAATTTACTGTGTACACACATATGGAATTCTATGGTCAGATTATGGTTCATCCCAACTACTATTCAAACAGGACAGTGGAAGTGGATTGATGAATACACCATAGAAACATAATTAATTCCTTTTACAGGAGCAGTATTAAAAAAAAAAGTATCATCCAATATTTCAAACAATATGAAATGAAAAGGCAAAGGACAGTTTTCTTAGATTCATCAACTCTCAACGTAAATTGACATTGTCCTGGAGAGGTAAAAAACCAAATTTATTTATCCTGGAAGAGGATTCAAAGAAATCTTATATGCCAACTAAAACTGCAAGCTGAACACCTCACAATGAGAGTACAGGAAGAGCTGTGATATATACAGCAAAAAAAGGAGACAAAATAGCAAACCACAGTAAGCTAAAAGGAAAGCCAACTATACTGCAAACTGGCAGTATAGGCTTCAGAGTTGCAAATTAAAAGAAGCAAAGAGGGATTTCTTCTCTTCAGAGTAGTTTTAATGAAATGTTTATCTTTGCATAAACCAAAAATATGTGCTGCATTTTGTGTTCTTAGGAGGGGGGACAGAATACAGATAGTGCTGGGCATTAGACACTGGAAAGATGGCACATTTTGGTGATATTTGAGGGGCTGTTCAGAGCTTATTCTAGATCATACTGCTTTTTTTTTGGAAAAGCTGCATTAATTATAATACCCAAACACAAAGAGATCAGGTATCTTGTATAAGATAGAGCCCATATTAAATCAAGTAATAAACATTATTGCCAAATTTGTGCATGAACTTCAACAGGTATTTCCAACCTATGCTATTAAAATTCAAATGTGATTTGTAAGACACAAAAAATCTATAGAAACACTGCACTTTAAAAAAGAAAACATTCTACTACTTGTGTTACTAACTGTGAACAAGATCTTTTATTGGTTTGAATGAAAATCTTGAAAATTCTCAAATGTTCTGGAAATAGTCTCCAGTTTAAGAAGTAGATAGTGTAAACAAAGGCAGAGAGAATAAACTGCATTTCCTAAGAGGTACAAGGACAAAAAAATTACTCTTATCCTTGTTGTTTGCCACAGAAATGGTATTCACTTGCCAGTTTTCAGATAATTTCACACCCTGATTTGACTGACAAACCCTTAGCCTAACAAGTATGTATTAGATGCAGGGACACCTTCCACCAGACCAGGTTGCTGAAAGCCCCATCCTACTTTGAACACTTCCAGGGATGGGGCAACCACGGCTTCTCTGGACAACCTGTTCCAGTGCCTCACTACCCTTAACACCTAATGAGAAGCTGCCCTCTTTCAGCTTAAAGCCATTTTCTCTCGTCCTATCACTACATGCCCTTGTAAGAAGTCTTTTTCAGCTCTGTTGTAGTCCCCTTCAGGTACTGGAAGGCTGCAAAGGTCTTTCTGGAGCCTTTTGCTCTGCAGGCTGAACAGCCCCAACTCTCTCAGCCTGTCTTCACAGGACAGATGGAATCATCTCATGGCCATCCTCTGGACTCCCTCCAGCCTGTCCCTGTCCTTCCTGTGCTGGCAGCCCAGAGCTGCTGCAGCCCTGCAGCTGGGGTCTCACAGAGCAGAGCAGAGGGGCACAATCCCCTCCCTGCCCTGCTGCCCCCTGCTCTGGATGCAGCCCAGGACACACTTGGCTCTCTGGGCTGGCAGTGCCCATGGCTGTGGTGTGGCTGTGGTGTGCCATAGACATCACACAATATGTGTCTTGAGAAGGACACATGGAAAATGAGTACTCCTGAAAGTGGTGAAAGGAGATTTTTCCAGCAAGAAAAATTAAGTCAGCATTAATTTGGAGACAGAAAATGTGACAGAGGCTTCCCTGCCACCCATTCCTCCTGCTGCAGAACCACACTCTGTTCCAGAAGGAGCAGAGATAGAGTTGCCATTCACCACACCTGCTGCTGCTGGGAAACACAATTCACTTGTCTTAATATCTAGTTATTGTCAATATCTGAATCAATGTTGGTAGGGAATTGGCAGAGGCATACTAGGAATTTTTAGCATTACTGCTTCTGCTCCTATCTGCTTCTAGGCCTGTGGCCACCATCCCTTTGGTCCAAGGTCTGTGGAGTGAAAAAGCATCTCTCCACTCAAGTTTGAGTGAATCTGACTCAAACTTGTAAGCTAACAAAGCTTACAATTCCCATTTCATTCTTACAATCTGATCTTCCTGGAACTTGACCATACAGGTAACATTCCTTGTATTTCTATGTTAAAGGAACATGAACATATGTAAGCAGGAACAAAGCAATCAAAACTTATAAACTCTGTTCTGTGACTTCGTGGCTTCAAAAGCCACCAATCAAATGTGCAGTGAGCTTTCAGGCCCAAAAAATCAGCAGAAGTCACAACCCCATTTCTTATATTTTTTAAAGCATCTTTAAATTTCACCTTTTTCTTGTTGGTGTTTACCAGAAATTTTGGTTGGAGATTTTTATAGTTATTATCATTCTAAAGCGAATGGTTGGACCTTTTTTAACTACATGGGCAGGAACAAAACATGTTTCCTCCATGTACACTATGATAATAATTTCTACACTAGCATAACTTCAAATAAGTAGATTTTAGTTAAGCTTAATATTTTTATTTGAGCTAGGAAGATTCAATTTGAAGGGCTTCCAGTACAACACCCAAAACTAGCAAACACAGGTAACAATATCTTATAGCTGGTGTATATTATAGTCTCTCATGTATGTAAGATTCAGTAAAAACCTTAGACTTGTACACTTTAAAGTATATAAATAAATGAAGCTCTTTAAAGTTTAAGATTCAAACTAGGGAGCAATAACTGTAAGAAAAATAAATCTTCATTTCATTAATCCATCTGAGTAGTAAATATCAGACAGTGAGCTTACTGTATGAAGAGCCAGATTTCTACCTTTGAGCTGAGACAGAAACACAGAGTATATTCCTCTGTGGAGAATCCTTAAAGTGAAATCAGAATGGTCATAGAAGAATAACATGAAGATTTTAGAGTGTTCATAAGCTATAGAAAGGAGAGGCTGAAACTGAACAAATCTTGCACTAAAAATTGTTGTTAAAACCAAGTTAGAAATGATTTTTGAAAGTAACCAGAAATGCAAATGAAGAAAGATAATTTGCATTCTGGATTTTGCTTTGAGCCTCAAAGGCTCAACAGGATAAGATTCCTTTAGTGCTGTCTTGATTTTGGCAGTCTGGATTGCAAGGTTCAGCACAACAGCAATCACCAGGCTCTCTGCAGCAGTTATACACCTGAGAACACAATACTAATTGGGCTGGGCTTGTAGCAGCACTGAATTTTGGAAACTCAAAGATGAGAAAGGGAAATAGAAAATACTGTGAATAAGGACATTCATTCTGCCCTCCAGTTCTTAAAAAAAAAAAGTTTTGGCAATAATGCTTAGCAAAAAAAGTTTTTTCCATGTTAAAAGTGGCATTTGAAAAATGGGAAAAACTGGAAGATAACTTAGGGAGCACTCATAGGAGCCCACTAACATTTGAACTGTGCATTACTGATACTGGCACTGCTGTGAACATCTAACTTGATTTCCATTTATTTAAACACACTGCCCACTAGAGATACATGTAAATTAAATCACATGCATGGCATTTTACATCAGATTACTCCAAAAGCTTTAACAGCAATAGAAGCTTTCCCCTACTCTAATTCATTGCTATTTCAGACTCTAGACTAATTTTTTTATAGATTCTATTACTAAAAATGACTCTTCATAGTTAGATTGCTTTGGGGCTTAGAGCTAGAGAACAGTTGCACTGTTGTTGCTAGTGTAACACAATGCAAAATAATGTCTGGCTTCTCAAACAAGCTGTTTCAAGTGGCAAGCAAATAAATTCTAAACATGGTATGCTGGTGAGCAGCATAATACTGGATTTAAAAAGAAAACAGTGGTTGTCTAGAAAAAAACCCTCACAGTTCTATCTAATCAAGCTAATTTTATTGCCATACAGTTGAAGGTATGGTACAGCACAAGAAAATGGAAAAAAACCCCTATAAATAATGTATTTACATTGAAATAATGGCAACTGACTTTGGAAAATGCAAAGGAGTCTATGAAATAATAATTAAAAAATGAAAATGGCATTGATAGCTCTTTATCTTGATTAGTTTGTTTCATAAAAGATTGCACACTTCTACCATAAGGCAAGGTGAAATGTCTTCTGGCTTTGTGATACAAGAAGCATGGGGGAAAAATAATTAAAAATTGAAACATAAAGATTTGTCTTGAAACAAAAAGAAGAGAATTTTAAATTCCAGATGGGGAAGGATAGAAATTATTTATTTGCTCTTTCTCTGATAAATGCAGACCTGGAAAGCAATTTACCATAAAAATCAGTAAAAAGTATTCCAATTTTGTCAAATTGAATAGATAAGGTTTAAGTCAACATCTGTAACATTAAATGAGATGCTGTTCAAAACCCCATCTTTTACCACTATCCAAAATGTTAAATAGCTTTTTTTTGTAAATTAACTTAGTGCTGGAACTGAACTTATTAGTACAGAATGAAAGTGTGAAATGTTAATATGAAGGGATAATTTTATTTGACAGAAGTCAAAAGCTAAGTACCATGCATGGGTTGTGTAGGTTTAAGTAAGATTTTGCTTCTATTTTGAATTTATTAATTAATAATGGATCTAATTTGAGACTCAATAATGGGTGAATAAAGATAAAAAATATTTAAAGTAGAAATATAGCAATATTTGTTAAAATTTAAAAAAAAATTATCTAAGATGTCATTAATCAAAGTTATTAATGCATACTTTGATCAGATTATTACAATAACACACTGTCCTTTCTGATGTAACTTTGAAATTTTGCCATAGTCTATTCTCACATGACAGAGAGAATGCTAGAGAAGATGTTTTGTAATCATAATCCTAAACTAATCCTAATATCATGAATGAAGATAGCACTAGCAAAACTATTTTCAATGAATAAGGAAGATGACTGTTTTTCATAAATGTCTGCATTTTAATGTGCACTGAGGAAACTGTGTTTCTCTAAAATTAAAAATTTTAATTAATTAATTTTTCTTAAATATAGAGTAAGGTGGTACTACTAGCAAATCAAAATGCAATCCTTTAAATGGCAATTGCCAAATAGAAAGCTCTGAGTTCTTGCCCAAGTTCAAAAGAGAAATACCTACAAATTCTAATTTTACTTAAAAACTCATTGTTCTATTTGCAACTGCAAAAAAAATCAAAACCAAAGAAAACCAGGAGTAGATTGTGCCAACATAGTTGGACAACCCCCAAATGATTATTGGATCCTTTATTGGCTCTGTTGTGTTCACTTATTTCTTGGAAAAATATTATTTCATATTTGAAAGAGCATCTCTACAAAGTATATGGCATTCATAAGGCAACAAGATAGAGAATTTGCATTTAATGCAGGAATTTCTGCTTAATGGCTCAGAATTTTTTTGTATGTTACATGTAATGAACCAAGTTCTCTATCTGCTGGACTTCTATATGAAATCAGAGAAAAGAACAGGGGGCCTGTTTACATGTACTCAATTTGGCTATGCAGAGCAGATTTACAACAGATATCAACAGGGAACTTGGCATCCTCCACCTAAAACTGAATTCAGGTTCTATGCTGGTGGTAAACATCTAAAAGCCAGAGATGTAGTTCCTGTTCTTTCAGCACTGCCTTCTATTCAAACTAGTCTAAGCAGAAGGAGAACCAGTCTCTGGCTACCTGGCTTTAATTCTGAAGAACAGGATTCAGATTTTATATGTAGTGTACATTTACAGTATAAAATACTTTAACTTACAACACTTAAAAATCTTCATGCAGTCTCTGAATGGTCTTCTGAAGTCAACTACCTATTGCAGGAAATAGTATTTCCTCTTGTTCTCTGAATACTGCTCCTTAATTCCCTGTGCTGGTGACTCTCAATAAGATAATACAGCTCTCTGCTGAGTTATTAACAATGTTAAGTATATAATTAAATCCCATCAATCAGTATGCAGCCAATACATTTTCCAAGCCTATCTTTACAGAAATAAAATTCTTTGTGAGAGAGAACTAATTCAGTATTTTGCAGGTCTTTTACAATAAAAGACATCGTGTTCTAACCACTCAATGAGGCTAAATAAAACACATGACAAGCTATGGATTTGAGTGTCTTCCTCTTTGAAAAACTTCATTTTTTGGAAAGGAGGGAGCAGCACTGCAATAAAGATTTTGTTGCCACCATCCTTCCAACAAGCAGATCAATAGGTTTCCTTCATTACGCTTTTAGCCAAACACAGAGCACATGCAAAAGCCAGAGGGCAGGGAGAGAGATGGAGAGAGAATCTGATGCTGCTAATAGAAAATCTGAGATAGAAATAAGGAAAAAGGTGCCACTCCAAAACACCACCTAAATATAATTTTATAAATTAGGACACTATGGACCTTCATTGAATAGCCTGTTCAATTTATGTTGTGAATGATATTTTCAAGATACAAGCTGATGTCAGAGTAGGTTTAAAAATGTAAGTGAAGCTTATTTGATTTAGTATCTTAAGTGAACTACTACCATTTAAAAATAAACTACTATGTTTTGTGACAACTGAATAATAAGTAAATTACACATCTATTCTACACATACTATACTGCACATCTGTTAAGTCATTATAAGTCCTAATTAATAATTTAACTCTTAGACAAACCATTAAGTAGTCCTGCTAACATCCACAAAAATTACAGGCATGAAGCTAACTGATTTTCATCAAGGTTCAAAAGCTTTATTGCACACTGTGAAATTTAAAGAGAATATAAACTTATATTTTATTGTCATACCATTTTAGAGAATTAAAGGTTCTCTTGAGATAAGGAAATCTCTTTTTAAAGAAACTCTCTTCAATTTCACTGAATTGGACCAAAGACAAGACCTCATTACAAACAAGTGGAATTGTTAGGGGGTTGACTGGGGCTAAGAGGGTGTATACTCTTATATATAAGCCTGCAACTCAACAAACCTCTCTGTACCTAAAAGTAAGCAGAAGTTTCTAAAATCTTTCTGCCCATTATTCTCAAATAGGCATCAGCTGACCACATTTGCAGTTCCACTTATGCAACTGATGACAATAAAAAGGAACAGCAGAAAAGAAGCTTTTTCTAATTATTGGACTCTGAGATGCAAAATAACCTCTACAAGGATGTTTTCTATGGAAAAAACTGCCAGCAAATTCTACCTCAAGTTCTTCACAATGCAGAATACACAGGTCCTGTTTATCTTCTGCTGGAAGATCTTTTACTTCTTCAAAGATCTTCTGTATGTCAGGAAATCCTTGATAGTAGACTTTCTTTTTTTGACAATTTGAGTTCTACAAGTGCCAGTCAATCCAATTCCAGACCTCTTCTCAACCATTAAAATTGTGATGAAATTTTACAATTAATCTAATATATCTATTTCCTAAAAGGAGATTTCAGAAATCACTTATATGAGGTTATCTCTTTCATCTTTCATTGTACCTTTGTCAGAAGTCAGGTTCAGCTGAAATCTCAGCAGTGATTCCATTTCTGTTTCCATTTTGTTCCAGATATCCTCTGAAGGTCAAAATATAACTGATGACATCTCAGATGCAGAAAGTTAAGAAGCTCTAAACTTGGTGCTTTAAGATTTATCTTAAGGAAAATATTTTTTTGGAATAATAACCATAGAAATACGTGTGGACACAAAAAACAATCTTGAGATCCTATCAGAAGTGTGGTGGGTCTTTTTTCCCCTTGGCTATGAGACATCATGTAGTACACCATTATTAATTTTCTTCCCATTACCAAAATTATTGCCAAGCTTCTGGAGTTGACTGAACAATACTTCAATTTGGGAGATTTTCTATCATATAGCTTAGAAGTCAAGATGATGTTTACTCATAGCCTTTCCCATTTTCCAAAATAATAAAGGATGACGTTGAGCATTGTTTGACATGCATCCTGACATTAAGATGCATTTTTTAATGAAGAGTCTCTTAAACAGACAGAAACTAGACTAAAAATCCTTTATGGACTCCAGAGAACCTCTGACCCTTTCCTGCCTCTTCAAATAGTTACAATTGCCAGAGACATCTTCAGTTTCAATTGATTTATTCCTTTGGATCTCTCAGGGGCTCGAATGTTCTGCTGAAAAACACACAGGGTGGTAGTCTGCCACCAGAGAATAATGCATCTATAGTTTTTTATACCTTGTGCTTTTTGTATCTTGTACTGTGTGTTTTGTGAGCATGAAATTCTGATCAGCTGCTGCTTCACAAGACCTGGTTCAGGAGAGAGCCAGGCTATTTGCAGTTTAGATATTAAGATCTTGCCTTTGGAGAGAGTATAAAGGATGTATTGCTTGCACTGTCTTGCAGTGCCAGCTTGGTGCTTCAGATAGCAGATTCTTTAGCACAAATTGCAAAGCAGTGATAGTTTTGGGAGAAAGCAAAGAAGTTTTTGGAATCTGATCAAGCAGGGGACCAATGCCTGCTGACCAGTCATCAGCTGCAATACATGGTTTGTGTTTCTTCTGAAGACAGTGATCTCTCCATATGGCTGAAGTTGCAGGCAAAGCAAGAAGACTCCAATTTCCCTGAAACTGTGTTTGGGACAAATTTGGAAAGGAACTTCCCAAGGGATGTTTCCTAAAGGACAAAATTCAGGGGCCCTTATCCCCATCTGCTCGGGAGGAAAAAACTGTGTGCTTCTTGTCCTCCCTCTTTGCTCTTGGAACTTTAAAGATGCAAGACTTATTACTGGGTTAAACAGACAAATGGGGATACAATTCAGCATCATAAAGTCACCCCAGGACAAAGGGATTTATTGACTTCATCATCTGTAAGAGCACGTTCATAATTTTTGCTGCTATGAACTATGAAATGCCTGTTGATCCATTCCTTAATTTTGTACAGATTTTCAGAAGAACAGAGTGAGGATGGCTTCTGTCTTGCACCCATAAGCACTAAACTTAATTTCTTGTTCTGGTATTTGCTTAGAAAAAAGTGGCTTTGTATGCATGTGAGTATAGTGTAACTTATTTATTCCATATTGGTGTTTTGATGATAACCATGGTAAAAACAGTAAAGCTTTCATATAATACAGTGATGAGGCACTATGAACTGCAGAATACATATCAGGTGCTTTTAAGAACACATACTTGGTTATTTTTAAAACTACTTGTCTCCCAGTAGTGCCTGACAGCAACTACTGATTTATACAGAAAAACTGGTAAGCATCTTTTTTTCTTAAGAAGTGTTCTATTACATCTTTTGCCTATTCATAGACTGAAACTATGAAAAACTTTTATTACTAAGGATAAGGAAGTGCTAGGAATGATTGCTCGAGAAGCTGGAACTTTTGAGAACAAATTACATGCACAATCAGCAAGGTATGGGTCTTTCTGCTTAGGGACAAAGTGATTTGAGTGGGTGAGCTCTTTATGTTTGCATTTTTTATATTGCTCATGAATAGAAAATTCAGATCAGTTCTAGAACCTTGGCCCACAGTGTGAGATAGAGCAAACTGTTAACTTCTTATGAGATTTTGTCACCTTTAAGGGATTCTTTTAAAATAAAGAATAAGTAACTGTAAATGCTTAAGAACTGATTCAATATGGCAGGAAATCTTAAGTCAATTTTTTTGATATTCATCCATTTATCAATTATAATAATATGCTGAAACCTAATCTCCACACAGCAGGCCATGGAATTAATTTTACAGTGTTTTATAAACTTTGTTTTATCCCATGATGTTGTGAATTCTAGTTTAGCTTAAGGTATTTCTTCCTTCTTCCCCATTCTAATTACATCTAAAAGCATTTTCATTTTAAATTCTTGTTTAGATGGTACTACACCTCATTATAAAAGACCATAATGAAGCTGATACAGAAGTATTTAAAATGGTACATGCATTTTGGGAGGTAGGAACTTGAGCCAGAGCTTTGGGAATTAATAATAAATTTCAGGTATCATAAACCCACTTACATCTAGACAGGTAATTAGCAATCATAACCTGATGGCCATCTTTACAGAGTCCTTCCAGTTTCACTGTCCAAATGTGGATCAGACTAACAAGTGAAGCATTCTACAGCCTTGATATCTGTAAATTTATTATTTTTACTTAATGTAAGAGATAACTAAGGACGTTTTTATCATAAATTTATCATATAATTTATGCTCATGTGCTATGTGGTAATTGCCTAGCTACTGGACTATACATCATGGTGGTCCTAGACTGGTACAGTGATTTAAAAACCACGCTGAACATGGCTGCAGATTGATCATGCAAAATCTGCCCCCCCAGCTGATTTTTCCCCACTTGTGCACAGTGCAATGCAAAAAAAAAAAAAAAAAAAAAAAGTAAATAAAATCAAAAAAGTGTGATGGGTGAGCAGGTCGACTGTGTGAGAGAACACGTGCAAAGTATACCTCAGAAACACTATAGGTGGATGAGCACGAAGGGAGTCGAGCCTGGTTGTGCAGTGGGGAAAAGAAAACATTGTTAAAAAAGAAATGGTGGCACAGTAAGGGTCTCAGAAGGTTTTCTGTATAGGTGGTTCCAGCACTGAGATAGTGGCAGGGGGTTCATAAAGTTTCCATGGCCAGCTATTTCAGAAACTTCAAATTTAAGCATTTTAAGGTGGAAGCTTCTTAAAAGGAAAAAAGGAAAGTACTCTATTTGAAAATAATTAAAACTAATTATGAATCTGAAGACAAATACAAATTCTTGGTCTTCTAGATATCTGACAGCACTATCTTTAGGACAATAAGGTATCCTAGGATGAATTTTTCTGATCCGTTTTATTTAAAACACATTTATTTATTCTAACTCTGCAAAATATACAATTTTATGGGTGAAAACCAAACCCATAAGAGGCTCTGAATATCTTTTTGTATTGACACACTCAGAACCAGAGTTTTGACAAGGGAGGTTTTTCTTCAGTCTCACTGCCCCCAGAAAACAGAATAATTTGCAAAGTTCAATGACTAATGGCCAGATATAGGTCAGTAGAAATCTGCAGATTATGCCTCTAAGCAATGTAATGCATGTGATTCTTTTGGGACTCTGTCCACTGCCGAGAGCTTTCAGTGCAAGTTAATTGATAACCTACAATTTTACTGATTGCTTAAGACACATTTTGTTTATACATGATAACCATTATTCTAAACTATTAATGACTCAAGTAATAACTGAGCCATAACTCAAGTACTAAAAAAGGACTTGCCACTAATTTATAGAAAAATCCTTGCTTTGGGTGAAAATATTTCATGTTTCACTGTCTGAAAAAGGAGCAAAAGCAGCCTAATAAATGAAATGCAAAAAAAACCAAACCAAAAAGCCAAAAATCCGGTTCTTATAAATGTACTAAAAATCATGTCTTGATTTTTTTCTAGGGGTGAAAAAATGAATTATCAGAAGCCTTAGCAAAACTTCCTTAGACTTAACAAACTGCACAGGAGTCTGGATACACTTGTGGTAAAGATGACTCCAGCAAGGATTTCCACACAGGTTATTAGTGACCACTTGCTGACTTAGGTGTATGATGAACTGAGCAGAGAACATAGTATTCATAAATAGTCTTTCAAGAATATTTTTCAGTTTCAAATGTGTATTTCATATTTTTTCATTGAAATATAAAATATCAGTTCCAGGAAATTTCTACAGTCACATTGGTCTGTGCTAATTTATGTCTCTATTAAATATACAACTTTTGTTTTCTTCCTTGAAAAGTTTCAATACTCCAAAAATATTTTCGCTCTTTTCTAGCATATTCTATTTAATTTTCTCTTCTAGATAACATTACCAAAGAAATTTGAATCACTTCACATCATCTTAAATATTCACACACACTCAGCATTTTCTTCAACTGATGAAATGTTTTCTTAAACTGAGATGAATTGCAGAAGGATTAAGACAAAAATAGAAAATTCCTTCAAAGAGCCAGACTGAAAAACACAGTTTTAAGAAATCAACTGTTATTCTTAAACAGTCTATTTTATAATTACAGAAAAAAAAGAAAAAAGAAAGATCCTCTTCTGACAAAGCAAAAACTGTTTCTAGAAATACAGCTTTGAAATCTTTCCAAGAAAGGTAAGGTGTGCTTTTGCTCAGAACAAGGGTGCAGCCATTCACCTAAGACTTTTGGATGAGGTTCTAATCAAGATTTTCATAAAAAATGTCAAGCCACTCTTTCCATGGTTTGTCTTTCAACAGCATGGAAAAAAATCAGCCTCAGTTTAGCAGGTGAATATCCAAAGAATGCATGATTAGCAAGAATCATCACAGCATCAGTTTTTTACATATCAGCAACTAGATACACAGAAACAACAATGATCAGAAGGTTTGGAACTATACTCCACAAAAATCTAAAGAACTTGGTTCACATTGACTACTCCTCACATCAGCTTACAAGGGCCACACTAGACATTTGTGCACTTTAACCTTCTCTTAGGCAACTACTCTAAGTAGAATGTTCTCACTTTCCTTATCAAAGTATCCTGTAATCTAATTATCCATATTTTTTATTAATAATGGAACTGTTTCACTTATTCCAATTAGAATTTAATAACTTTAAGTAATATTGTATTTTCTTTTCCATTTTTCCAATTCTATAGAAGCAAATGATAATACTCCCTCAATAAGGTAACAGGTGTTATTATAATATTTTCTTCCTATGCTCAAAAATACACGTACACAATTTCCCCTAATCTCCTAATCTTACTTCAAGTTCTTGTTTTCCTGTTCATACATATCTAGACTCTCAATGTACCTGTTTCATTTTCACATAATAATTAAATCAAAGGTATACTGAACTGCTGTAGTTCCAAACTGACCTAATGTTCTTGAGGAAAGGATTGCGCTCACAGCACACAGGGATTGCTGTTTATCTTCAATAGGATCACACAATGTGATTGTTCAATCTTCTGCACACTTAAAATTTCCTGATCATTTCTATGTCATTGTTTTTTTTTGCTAACTGGTCTCCAGTTTTAAGCATCTGCCTGATTTGGGGATTTTGTAAGTGTTCCATGTTATTAAAACTAAATATCAATACATTTCCAAGCTCCTTTGAGTTTCTGCAGTCTATCACCTACTCTACTTATAATTTGTTGTCATACATGAACTTCAGTGACTGTTTTGTCCAGCTGAAAGAAGGGCAGCTCTCCTTATTTTGTATGCTACCTGACAACCTCTATGTATTTTATTGGGTGAAGTTAATGTGCAGGCATTTGGGCTCTTCTCCCTCACAAATATTCAATTTAAGGGGTCAAACTGTCAGTCACAGAAATTCACCACAATGAGAATTCTTTTAAAAGAGCTATTTACACCAAATGAGAACCTGGTTCAAATGTTGCAAGAGTAATTTGTTTTTAGTCTGAAGGCCTTACTGGCTTGACTCAGATCTTTACTAAGTTAATGTTAGAATCAAGAATAAGAGACATGTAAATTTAATCTTTCATTGTGGCCAGACAAAGCAGATACTTAAAGTAAGAGAAAATGCATGCAGGAGTGCAGGAGACCATAGACTCTGAGACACAGAGGTCTCAGAGTATAAAAGTTGCAATTCCAGTTCTTTTAACATAATCTATTAAAAGTATTTGTCTACTGCTATGAATTCTGAGAACATTTTTCCTTAAAAAATCCAGAATCTTTGACTTGGAACCTTACTGGCTAAAAGCCACAAAAATTATTTGGCATATTACTTAGGAACTCTGTACCTGGATACAATTTTTTTCTCATGCGCTCTCCATAATATTTTTCTGCAGAAATTAAGCTTGTATTTAAAATTTGCAGCCTGTACAATTACAAAAGAACCCACCAAAACCAACCAACAAAAAAAACCACTGAACAAAAAATACCCAAAAAGCTGAAAAATCTTTAAAAAATCTTCAAAGCACAGATTGAAGAGTGATGTTCTGTTGAATTTCAGAGTAATTCTACACTTCCAGAAGGGTATCAATTTTGGGTGGTGTTATGGGTTATAAAATCTAACCAAGTCAACACTTTCCTGCTGATCATGTCAGGAGCAATTGCACTTACTTGCTACTGCTATATTAATTTCAGCAGTGGGGAAATGCTACCATGTCCAAGTGATAGAACACTAAGTTTTCTCAACAGTTTGGTGTCAAACTGGTCACTGCAAAGGGTCAAAATACTAAGTCATGAAAAGAACTGCAAGATGAATGAATTTCTCAAGAAATGCAAAACTAAGACTTAGGTCAGCATAACTTCCTTGTAAATGGCTATGCATCACTGCTGATACAAAAAGAAAACTACTCAAGCCCTAAAATTCCTAAATTAATTAAATTTTCATGCATGTTTTCATTGCAATTTTTTTCAGATATCTGGCAAGCTTTCTAAACTTTTGATGGCATAAGTGATATTCTGCAGAATTCCAATGTTTCCTACATATTTCCAATAGCCTTTGAATTTAATCTGGAAAGAATGTCTTTGCAATTCATTCTGGAATAAAGGTTCCACCTTAATTGTATTTCATTTTCACTTATGGGGCTGGCCATCAGAGACTACATGCTCCCCCTCCCATGCCATTCAATACTTTTGCCACATTGTAGGAGTATCAAAAACCTACATCTAAAACCCTTTCCAAAAGCAGTATGGAAAAAATGAAAATTATTTTTAAAATGAACTATTAAAAGATTCCTCATTTTGTTTTTCTCCAATTGTTCACTATTTCTTCTCTTTGATCAGCCATTTGTATATTGTCTTTTAAAATGCTCTTATCTAGAATATCCATTACTACTGCATGAATCAGAGCAGCAGTGACAAAGCAGCAAATTTTAGCAATGTGTTCTGCTTGTTTTAGGAAATGTAAAGGCATATACAGAATATATGGAATATTTTTTCTTTACTTACTTACATTCCTTACTAACTGACTCACTTCCATCATGGAGGGTATGGTTATGAAATAACAGATAAAGTGGCACAGAGGAACAGGACAATTTCATGACAGCTCATGTTGTCATGGCTAATGTAGTCACAGCTCTTAGTCTGAAGCTTGCCCCATGTGACACTCTGTGAAATAATGTATGATTAGAACATCTTTTTTGTAGCATCATGTTTTATGCCATATTTTTTTTCTGGCTTTACATTTAGTTTTAAGTACTAAATCAGGAATTTAAGAATAAGTAGTTTAAAATCCTTTGCTTTATCTTGATTGTGAGTTACCATCAAATCTAAAATATGTCAGTCTATTCCCTGAAAACTTGATTCTTAAAAGATTTGCCAGGAAAAAGGTACTGTCCTTTAATCAAATTTATTTTACAGAAAACTCCAAATATCAGCAAGTTTGATTTCCTTGTATTTGACCTGCAAAAATTATAAATTCAAGAATTTCTACTTGACAATAAGTAGTAATCAAACTGTGTCAGATACAAAGCTGTATACGCAAAAGCACCAAAAAGGGGCAAAAAATATAAAATAATTTTCATTACAAAAATTACCTTGCACTGAATAACCTCAGTGGATTATGCATTAGAATGATAGTTCTGAGAATGACAACAATCATAGTTAATGGAAGACAAAGAGGACATGAATCTGAAGAAATTATCACTCTTCAATGGATAAATGTGCAGAGGGATATAGTGTTATTAACTTTTACATTTACTGTGCTACAAACTTTTTCCTAATTTTCATTATATGGAAAATGACATGGCTTAAAGACACGTCTGTACAGAATTGCTGAAAACCTATTCTTAATTTATGAGGTGAACTACTAAACAAGAGGTACTGCTATCTGCATTGTCATGTTGGATTTGACTTGCTTTATTAAATATTTCTGTGAAAATTGGGTGACTTTAGAGGGTATCATGAATGATATACTAGATACTAATTCTTTTTTCATAACTTTTTTTTTCATATGACACAGAAGAAACATGCTGCCATTTTTTTTTCATTAGTCTGCTAAAAAAACAAGCAACCAATTTTGCATAGCTGCCATTCAACCAAATACTAACCTATTTTGTGAGATAAAACAGGGACCTGAAAAGACTGATGGCAAAGACAGAGGTACATGTGAACCTACATGCTTTTGGGTTACCTTATATCAGCCATAGTTTTTGGTCCAGGTAAGACTATCAATCACTGGCAGAAGATATTTTTATTCTTTAAATTAAGGGTATCTGTTTTATTGATTACTAAGTTTAATATTCAGGAAACTTTTAGACATGCAACTTTGATTTTGGAAAGGGATTTTTTTTTTTTTTTTTAGTTTCTGTGAAGTCAAGCAGTTTGATTAGCATTCATTAAAATGCAGTAGGATATTCTTTACAACAAACTGTCAATCAGGTCAGGTTTCTCACATACAGTAAAATGAAACCCCAGCTAGAAAAGAAAACGCAAAGGAAGAAATAGAGAGAGAGAAAAGAAAAAGATGGGGATGAGAGGACAAACCAATCAGATTTGGTGTTACCAGCCAGCAGAAGTTTTTAAAAAAATCAGATCACCGAGTGAAATCGCACATTTACTCGGAGAGAGCATCCTTTGGCATTGCCTTCTGGGTGATCTCTGAGCTCCTCCAGCTTTCGATGGAGCTACATGTAAACATCAGAAAATGAATTGAAAAAGCAACCTGTTCTCTTGTCACAGCTTTTTTTCCTTCGTTTTTCTTTTGCTCTTTGTTTTTGTGTTTTGTTTCCTTTTTAATGAACCATAGCATAATGCATTTCTCACTGCCTCTGCCAAAACATTTCAAGACATCAAAGTGCTTTGAACAACACAGATGTACAAGGCTCAGTAAACTTGGAATCTGGAAGCAAGATACCTTTGCTTAACATGGCTCTTTTTCACTACAGGAAAAAAAAAAAAAAAAAGTCAAGGGAACTATAATTCTAAAAATAATTCTAAAGCTACTGAATCTCTGCTATATTGTTTATTCATCTACTTATTTATTTATTTATTTGCTTATTTATTAGTAAGGCTGTGTTCTAGAAGTTATTTCCATTAAAATAATTTTTAGGGGTAAATTTTCATGTTTGGGAAACCTGTTTTCTATAAGGAAGATGTTCTGTCTACACATATATTTTAGGCCATGGAATTAAATCAGATAAAGAAATATTAATCCAAAATGAGTTATCAATGGGTCTTCATAATAACTGGTGAAACCCACCATCTAAATAATCTACATCTTCTGCATATGTGCATGCATTATGCATCTAGATTTGGATGTGATGACCCATGCCTTAAAATGCTCAGGTCACTGCAATCATGAGCAGAATTTTCAAAAACAGCACAAAACTTGTGGCTGTCTTGTATTTTTATCCGTGTAAATTCAGTGGTCCTGGATGTCTCCCACTGAAACAGAGCCTCATTCATGTACACTGCTCCTCTCATCTACACTGTAATTAAAACATCTTCCAAAACCACGAGATGAAAAGAGAAAGCCTCACAGACAGTGAGGAATGCTACAGATGCCTCTAGCTAGAGCTTGTATAAACAAGCAGCAACTGGCTTTTTTTTCTATGCTAAGATCAATTTCAATGGAGGCATCACTGGAAAGAGGTGCATAATTAATCCTTTCCCTCCCCTTCTTTGAGCTCAGTGAAATATCATTTTCACAAAGAGCAGCTGTGGAACAGTGTTAGAGAACAGAGAGGGTAGCTTGTCCTGGAACAAATGCAATACACTTACAAAACCAAAACAAAAGATCATAAACCAAGAGGACAGGAAAGGCAAGGAGAATGCAGAAGAATAAAGAAATAATTAGTGGTTGAGAAGGTGCTAAAAAGAAATAAAGTACAAAAAAAAGTGAAAAATTGGATAGCTGAAATAGAGGCAACTCTTGAGATCAAAATGGCTTGGACTGCATATGATCAGCATTTTGGTTCAAAACCATTTATGGTGGTGTAATACTGTGTATGGTGGGTACTAGTTTAGATATCTGCCTGTTCCGTTAAGCAATCTAAATATTTGTGTATGTTTATACAAACATTAAAAAGGCAGAAAATACTAACTATCAGCAAAACAGTGGCTCCATTCTTATTAGTCTCCTGTGAATATCTTTCATTTGATCTTTATCTACTTTGATTTTTCTTTTCTAATTTAAAGGCTATATATATATATATGAAATATTCAACTCTCTTGTAATGGTCTTTTGCAAGATTATATGCAAAAAGTGTGAACACTATAAAAGTTTAATTATGTTTCAAGATGGGAAGCAGTAGTTTGAAGATGAGTAAATCACTTCTCCATGTAACAGGCAGATCAGAGAAGTGGTTTAATCATGATCACTAAATTACAGACACTTTAAAAAGGTTGTTACTATCTCTTACTTCTAGTGACATCCAAAGCTACTTAACTGGCAGCGTGCCTTCAATAGGTTGTTCTATGTGTAGCACAGAAACAAACAAAATGTGACCCAACAGCAATAAGAATACTGAAATAAAAATGATGTGATGGTGAGAAATGGAAAAGCCCCTTCCTTCCCTCCCTCCCCACACCTCCCCCTTCAAAAGGAAAAGTGTAGGCTATAGAAGAAAACTTGCAAAATAAATGTTAGAAACATATTTACTTTGAGGGATCCAACTCTACTAGCAACTCCTTTGCTTTCATCCGGCCGTCTAATTTGCTACAATGGGGGAAGATGGGTAAAAAAGACAGAAGAATAAAGAAAAAGTGAACTTAAAAAAATTTCCACACAATCAGTTAGCAGTACATGCAAGACATCAATTTGACTCTCTGAGACACCTCTAGAGGACAAAGACACAGACTCTAATTTCTGGAATAAATGACACTTTATCATGGCATTTTAAACTTGTTTTGATCACTTCTTTCTCAGTATATTACCAATATGGCACATATGTTACATGCTGAATTCACTAACATTTTTGAATGCATACATGTTACTTATCTGCTTTGGATATTAAGAATAATGAAATTCTAAAACTCTAACTGAAGAAAAAACCCCTCTATATCTTCTACAAATCATATGAGCTGAGTATGCTACAACTGGGAGCCTGCAAGTATCAAGATTGATACCTGACAGAATGCAATACAGATTTCTATTGACCCAGGCCTAGAGATTTTAGCCACTGCTATCAAGATTCCCAGTTAAAAATTATGCTGCCCAACCAGAAAATTTTAATGCCAGACCAACATTAGATTTTTATTTAAAATATTTAAATCCACTGTGTATATGACCCCCAACTTCTCCTATCTGATTAGTTTTCCTTTATTATATATGCTTTTTCCTGGATGATGCAGAGGATGGAAGAAACAAATGAGGTAGCTGCTCAAAAGGCTTCATATTTTTAGAAGCATGTCAAATAAAACACTCATTTACAGCAAAAGTTCTTTTCAGAATTTCTTAACATGGTAAATATACCTCTTTTACCAATAAAATGAACATGTGTCATTTGAAGTAGAGAGGAAGAAGACAATAAAAATTACTTTAGTGACATTCTACTAGTCTGAGCCAAGATTGAACTGAAAGTTTTTACTACCTTAAGTAAAACAAAATCCCACACAACTGAGGTGAACCCTTTCAAATCACATTAACTGGTTTTAAGAAATCTCAGCATGGAAGCCAAAAATTTAATGAACCATGGAAATTTAACTATGCTTTATACTCTCTGGAGCACAATAGCAAGGCACAAGTTAATTGTCCTGTTTGTTTTTACCTGACCCATGCAAAACAGAAATTCTTCTTCAAAAAACAGTAAACTGAGTGTTTTGGTTTTTTACTTGTATTTGATTCTCAAGAAAACAATGCAACTAAACAATATCTTAACAATTTAAGTATTTAGTTCTGATAGGATGTCCACTAGCATAATACACTCTAAACATTTATGTTAATTGTTGTTTTCCTTCCCTGGTCTTACGGCATTAAAATACCATCTGATTTGAACTCTCAAGTGGAACATCCACACTACTGTTATCATGGGACTCCAAGAAAATCTCCAATCAATTCTAGTATACAGACCAAGAAGAAACTGTCATCCCTAAACAAACTGTGTCTCTTTAAGAAGACACATTCAATTAAAATATATGCAGCTGTAACTGAGTTACTATGTATTAGCTATGTATTTTCTAATTGAGAAAAAAAGCACGCCTCAGTTTGGAAAAAGCTCCCTATGTGAACAAAAACCATCACGAGTTAGAGCAAAGATGTTTTCCCCAACATCCTGGTTAGGTACTACCATCACAGATAACATGACAATCTAGTAGACCTGCAATTCATTTTATCAATTTGAAACTTTTAAATGGAATAATAAATTTAGTTTTGTTTGGAAAATGAGAAATAGGAAAAAATAAATGCTTATAATCTCACATAATGACATGGAACTAGGGCATTAAGGAAAGTTCAACATAACACAGAAACCTGAGGAAAAGTTGTGACAGCAATATGCATTGCCCCTCAGGGAAAAAGTTTTTCTTGCATTACTCACCAATTGTGGCTGCTCAACTTGTTATGAAAGTTTAGGATTCAGTTAGAAATTAGACTGGAGAAATTACAGGTGCATATAAATAATATTATTTGTCTTTCTTCAAAATATATATAGAAATACATATACAATAAGTACACTGCAAGCAATGAATTTCAAAATGCTTGCAGATATAAATTACAAGGAGATAGTGTAAGTCTTGCTTTACATCCATGGCACAGCTAATACACGACAAAAGCATGTTTTCTACAGGAACACTGCAGAGTGCAACTTGAATGTTTCTCAAGGGACAAAGCAGAATTACATCAGTATTGGACAAACTATACTACATCTGTTCTGGGAATTAAATAGGGTATTACCAAGAAGGCAAGGGACAGCAGGAATAAAATCTCATACCCTTTTCATGGCAAATACCACAGAAAGGAATTCAGGTATATCCTTATCTCTCTCTGGTCAACTATAGGATGATTTAGAAATTCTAATTCAGAAAATGGCATGGATTATACACTCCTTGTTCTTCAGAAACAGCTAACACAAGAACTCCATCACAGATGAACACTGGAAATAGAAAAGATTGTGATGAAAAATGTGTGTAAGTGATCTAAATCAAAAGTATCTATACCATAACACAAGCTAAATAAGTGGATTAAAAGATGAGACAGGAGCAACACTGAGCAGTTATGGGCAAAATGTAACCTGAAAAATGTGAGGGTTTGGGAACACTCTGAAGGTGACGAATGAAGATACTTAACATAGTGAAGGAAGAAGGGTGCTATGTAGGGAACATTCTAGGAAACTAGGGGCCTATAATGCACTGACAGTTTATAAATGCATTATATTTATATCCCTTTCTTATTTACAATGGAATAACAGCAGGAGTTAATAGCTAAAAGTTAGCTACAAGTATCCCTACCTTGATATCTGAAGAACAAGTTGGAGTTATGGTTGGAGTAGGATGAGATAGGAAGCCACTTGAAGAAAACTTAGGAAGCAAGGAAACCAGAACCAAACAGTGAGCAAAAAGGAATGCTCAAATATGGTTAGTGGATTAGTTAGAAGATGAGAGAACAGAAAATGTTTTCTAAGCAGAAGTCTCGCTTATGTTCAGTGTTACTCCATGACCTTCTACTAACTAGAGCACATGAGAAATGGAACCTGTCACCTTCATTCTTGATTTTACTCCAGAAAAAAGTATTTAGAAGACCTAACTTTAAATATGTATTTAATGCCTCTAATCTATCAGTTATACTTGTCATAAAGGCAGAACAGCTCTGAAGAATTACCTAATCTGAGACTCTGCCTTTGCTGGTTTTATTTAAAGGAAGAGTTGCACAACAGAAGAAATAGCCTCAAACATTTAACACTATCCATCTTAGACTCCTTCCCCTTTCTGATAATATACTCTATTTGTGCTACTCTACAGTTTCCCTGCTTATACTCTGACAAAGAAATTGGAATTTCAAGTCTTTCAGCAAAGTGATTTCCCATCCACATTCACCAAAAAGTCAAACTTCTGTCAGACTTTTTTCCAAAATACTGGGCAACACATAAATGGTTCTTAATGACATCTTTTCAACATGATTAAATTACTTCTGAAACATAATAAATGAAAAACTCACAATAGAAATTTTTTACAGCAATGGCTTAAAAAATATGTGAAGTACCTTATTTGATGACCTGGGCACACAATGTTGGAATTATGATAATCAAAAGTAAGGTATTATACTACACAGCATCCAAATCAGATTCAGATTATTTGCTGTACACGTAAGAAAAATATAACTGCTCTCCCACTTGATTACTACTGCAGAGATCAAAAACAAATGGTGAATAAAGAAAACTATTACTATTACTTGTGGAACATAGCACTGAGTCTGCAGAGAGATGTTTTGGCAGGTATGTTATACCACATATCCCTGACAACTGTGCTGACAAGCATTTTCTGTCTCCTTCCACAAAAAAGAGTCCCTGTCAGTTTCTAGCCAAGGCCTCTTATTGCATTTAGCTGTAAGTTCCCTTGTGCTTCTAACACAGTTGCCTTGGGGAATGTGCAATGCAATGGAGTGAATATCCTCTACTGAATCCCAAATCATGAAACTTGCTTGCATCATATTTGTCAATGTGATTCCACATGCTGTTAATAAATATTTATGAAGTTGCTCCTTTTTAAAGTAGTTTTTGGATGTGAAGCAGTGACACTCAGGAGTTTGTATATCCTATGGGAAAATACAACCTCTCTTGTTTTTTCAGTTTTACCTGCCATTACTTCCTTCCAGTTACTGCTTCATCTCAAAGTCCAGGGCATCATGCTGAGAAAGGAATGATCAGGTTTGGAAATCTAGAGCAAAACTGCATTGTGAGGCTCTTAGTTTGGTTCACTTCCTTCAGCAGAATTCCACAATATATCCTAAAAATTGCTTTTATTTTTCTCCTCCCCAAGGGCCATTAAACTAGCCAAGGCAAAATAAAGAAGAAAAACAATGGGATAAGCTCCAGTTCAGCTTAAAGAGGTGTTTTGTGATTCAGTGAAAAGGTAGGTGGAATTATAAAAAAGACATGAAAATGATCCTAAAGATAAATGCATTAAGAAGATAAAAACATTAAAAACATACCAGAAGAGAAACTAAATATGAATCAGCATATATTCAAACAGCCCCCACATGAAGGAGCTTTGAAAGAATACAACATATAAAGAACAGAGATGTTTAGAAGCCAATAGGAATATTTATCAAAAGCTTGGAGATTTCTCCAGTTGATAAAGTGCATTTAACAAAAGAAGGAGGTCCAGTTGATGAAGATAAACTACAAAAGCCATACTACATATGTTATTATACCATTGTGTTCCAAATGAACATTCTTGAAATCGCTCACACAAGTTCTCACAGAGTTCATATTAACAGAGAAACATATCTCAACAGTATAACCCAACCAGCAACAACTTCACATCAGTTGGCCAGGAGCAAAAATGTTATGCATGGGCCAGATCACATAAGGGAGCCGAATCCAAAGGAGATTTAAACTCATGAATATTGAAAATGCATTTTCTGACTCTAAAGAATGTTAATCAAATTCAAGGTATGCAACAAACTGAAAAGAAGTGAAGGGCAGTGACATCCAATTTAAAAAAAAATAAAGAAACTGTAAATATTCAATGGCTGGCAAGAAGTAATTTTAATTAGTGAAGTAACTACATACTACTTGTGAACAACTTTGATAGTGAGGGCAGTGACTGTCAACTTCTAAATATTATATAATACAATACTAGTTTAGATGGCATGATTTACAACTCTTACTTGCCTAATCAGGAGTGGAAAATTCTAATATATAAATCCAAACTTCAATTCTCTTCTCTGATAAGAACAATGTTCTACGTCAAGTGAGCAGTTTCTACTGCTAACAAAGAGCTTAATATATTTTTAATATAGCAGCAAATCAATTTAAGTTAAAAATGCATTATGTATAAATTTTACATCCATACATAAAAAACAGATTTGCACTTGAAAGTATTTTTACTTCTGCAGTTTTATGCCAGACAAACACCAATTAGAGTGTTATTCCTAAATAAATGGGGAATATTTCAAACAAAGGGAATACAGGCTCCTATAACAATGACATACATTCTCATCCAATAAACATATTCATGCCTGTGCATTATACTGCAGTTTGGCACAGAAATTTTATTAATGTTGTTGTACTTCTTGATAACGTTAAACCTACAAAAGCATAATGTATGTGAATGCTTATGGATGCCAATAAAATGTCATTGTCAAACCATCTCAAATTTTGTTCACACTACCCACCGTATTTTATTTTCAAATAGGCACTTCTACTTACACTGTTCCATGTGCAGATGTAGGAATAAACACAGTGTAGGTGTAACAAGCAGTGGTAAAAAGCACTGCATTTTCTTACTGTTTTCAAACTAGTATCATCACTAGATGGAATGCTCTGTTAACACACATAATGGCAAAGATAATGCAACCATGTCCTTACATAAGAGACTTTGTACACCAGTAATTTTACGCCAACATGTGTCAGTTCTTAAAAAATATCTATTGACTTCAGTGAAATACAATGTTCAGAAATAAAATATGAAAGCTGGTAGGTAAAACTCACACCCAGGGCAAGACAGACTACAATAAATATAAACATTACATAGTGTGCCTGTATTTTTAGTGACTTAATGTCCTAAATCTCATTTAAACTAGAGATTTGGGCATATGAGAGCTGGGTCCTTACTGCCACTATGCAGTGAACAGCTGGATAACTCTCCTGTCACACAGCTGAAGTTTTGCAAACCCGTCCACCTGCTCAACATTGCCTTTTTGACCACAGCCCTTCCTTTTCCTATAATGCTATTGCTTCCTCCTCCATCCAAGCTACTTCCTACTCTTCTTCAAACTCTAGGTCCTGCAGCCTCATCACTCAAGAGCCACAACAATTGCTTTGGTCTATATCATACCTTAACCACTCAACCTTTACAACCAATTTCTCCTCAATTCAATACTTTCAATCCTCTCATTTCAGACCCATTTGATCATTTTTTCACTGTCTGCTGGCACATTTTGCTCCTCACCTATGCCTGCAGTGATTCTCTAGCTTGCCCTACAAAAGAAAACAGAATTTGTACCTCATGCTTCTGGTAGAGTTTTTCAAAACCCAAACACCTATCCTATACAGCAGAAATCTGTCTTGGCAAGCAGGAAAGGTCACGTTAAAGGGAAAAATAAAAAAATCCTAGTCCTGAGTGGTGAAGCTTTGCATTCTTTTTATATACCTCTCCCAAACTGACAATTCACTTCCAAATGATCTACTTTGCCTTGCTGTCCTAAGCTGAACTTAAGTTTTGAAAGCTGCAGCAGATATAGGGTTATAGCACATATTGTGGCAACACTGTCCTTTAAACACGTTTAGACACTAAGCTAGCTCCTATCAAAGTTACCTTCATGGTCACAGAGAAAACTGTTGCACCAGTGAAGTCACTTAGAAGTGACCTGATGATGGGACAGGTAGATGATAAAGCAAACAAGCCCTCTGGTAGGGTTCTGAAGCAAATATCTGCTCTCTTTGACCACTTCTAGCACCAAAATTAAGGGAGAGATGTTTGCATTGGGGCTCGGTGTAACACGGAAGATCTCACCTTTCTGCAAATGGATGGGGCAGTGAGACTTTAAAGGGAAGAGGACAAGTGCCTTTAAGGTTTCTTCTCAAATATCTGTGACACCCTGTATTTCATCCTTTTGACTAGACAGAGGTGTGTTTGGAAAATCTGTGTAAACAAATCTTGTCACATGTCTTTCCTCACATTTATACATCCTGAGGAGTTCAACAATAAAAGAGGAGCGGAAGGGTTGGTAAGGATATTGGAATAAAACCACAGGAAACAAAGCAGTGAGAGGACAACATCAGAAGATTAAGTTAAGGTGGAAAGATCTGGTATTCAATTTGCCTTTCAAAAGCTTAAAACAATATGACCTTTAAGTGGCCAAGTACTAACAATAACCTGGTAAATGGCCAAGGTCAATCTTTGTCCATACTAACAGTGCTGTTGAGTGAAACCATTGTCCAATGAGGCTGTCTACAAACTTCAAAAAACAAACACTGTGTTGCAAACAACTGCCATGCAAACACATAAGAACTCCTTGCTCAAAGATGTTCCTCACATTTTGAAAAACTACATATAAAGAAAAAAAAAAACAGTCTTAAGAAATAAACTGCAATGGATGGTGCAAATTTGAAAAAAAGCCAGCAGGTGGTTTGAAATCTTGCCAAACCTGTTACTGTTTCTTACAGAATGATTTCCATAAATCTACTGTAAGGTAATCAAGTGAGAGGCCCTGTTTCCAGCACAGGCATATGTTCCAAGTGTAAACATTTTCAATGTCTCACCTTAAGGATCCCTATTTTCTCACAGACTTTTTCCATGTAGACTTCATCCACTACAGCTAATTTAAATAAAAAGCAACATACTGAAATGTATATAGGTTTTGGTAAATGTAAATATCAATAAATGCCTACAGAAATTCATATCCAATAACATGCAATGATGGCACAGAAGTGATCAGAAATAGAAAAAACCCTTTCCTTTCAAACAAGTAAACATACCGTTGAAAACTAATTGAAGAAATCAAATTCTACCCTATTCATAAATACCCCCCATAAAGAAATAATTTTGCCTTTTAAAATGAAACTAAATTGGTGAGCAAAATAGGGACAATTAATTTCAGCATGTAAGAACTTTGGAATGAAGTTTTTTTAAGGATAAAAATGAGAGAGCTTGACTTAGTTAATTAAAGAAAATGAAATCTGAACATTTTCATGCATCCTTTTTGTCTGGCTGAGGAATGAATACAAGAAAGGACTGGCCTATTTAAATTAAAAGGCAAAACCACAACTGAATGCACCAATGCACCTGACCAATGCATCAGGGAGATTCTAAAACAAGGCTTGAGACAGCTGTGCAGAAGGGAAAAAACATTTTTACTTTACTGATCTTTGATGGTATCGCATATTATAATGTTAACTAATATTGGATATTGCATGAAGTAGGAGTTAAGATCATAGAACCAGTAGGTGCCATTTACTTTCAACTTCTCTATTTCCTAAAACCCTTTTCAAGGGTGAAACTGGACTCCAGTGGCTATTAGTACACTTACTAAGAACCTACCACTTGAAGGGAATTGCATATTTACATCATGAGAAAATCAGTGTCTGTGATTCAGATCCTTGCTTCTCTCTCACATCTTGCATCAGACAGATGCTAGTTCTGCGATGAAATCGGCAAACTTTGACTGCTGATGATATCATTGATTAATCATTGGAACATGCATGCCTTGAAAGAGCTTCATTAATTTAAATACCAGTTTTGGCTCCTGTGAACACATAGCTGCCTGCTGCTAGACTACTGTCAGTTGCCCATTGTGCTGGCTTTGGCTAGGGTACAGATAATCTTCTTCACAGTAGCTGGAACAGATCTATGCTTTGGACTTGTGCTGGAAATTCTGTCAACCATATAGAGATGGTTTTTCTACTGCTGTACAGTTCTTGCAACATCATCAAAGCCTTTTCTGCTCCTCAGCCAAAAAACAAGTTGGCTGGGGGTGCACAAAAACTTGGGATGAGACACAGCTGGAACAGCTGACCCCAACCAGAGGGATATCCCACACCATATGGGGTCATGCTTAGCATATAAGGCTGAGGGAAGAAGGAAGGTGGGGAGATTTAGAATGATGGTGTTTGTCTTCTCAAATAACTGTTACAAGTGATGGAGCCCTGCTCTCCAGGAGATGGCTGATGATCTCATGCCTGCCCATGGCAAGCAGTGAATTTATTCCTTGTGTTGCTTTGCCTGTGTGTGCTTTTGCTTTCCCTGTTAAACTGTCCTTATCTCAACCCACAAGTTTTCTTGCTTTTACTCTTCTGATTCTCTCCCCCATCCTACTGGCTGGAGGAGAGAGTGAACAGCTTCAGAAAGCTTGGTTGCCAGCTGGGGTTAAACCACAACAGTCTTTCTGGCACCATACATGGGGCTCAAAGCATTTGAGATAATGACAGATTTGATTGAAATGTGCTAGATTGAATTTATAGCTGTTATTTCTGTTCAGCTAATAACCACCAAACTCCTGTGATTGTCACAGGGCTCACTTGCCTGACCATGTATTAGTCTATTGCTCCTTAGTGGCTGCTTTTTGCTTTTGCTGCTTGCTGTAGTGCTGTGTAGCCCCGTATCAGCTCTGTCCCAGACAAAACCACCATACATGAAATACAGATAATGATGATGAGGCAAAACTGTAGAAGCACGATACATGTGACATGCTTGCTTCAATAGCAAGGTCATACAGACTTCAGCACAAGAACCCTCCTTGAATGTCTAACAGACATATCAAGAGTGGCAGAGAAAAGGAAGGACATGTATGGATGGGGAAGCACCAGAAAGCACAACGGAGGGAACACCAGAATGATGATGGCATGCAGATTGGTAGTTCATTTAGTCCACAGCATTCCATGCAGCTTCTGGGGACACCCAGTCAGTAAAATCAGACAACCTAAAATGATTTACAAGCCAAAACAGAGTTGAGCTGCTGAGATGAAATCAGAATGATAAAGAGCAGGTTTACATAAGGAGAACACAGTACAGCAAGAACACCTAACATATTCAAGAGGTGGAACCAGATGGAGAGACAAATATCCCCTTTACTGTCAGGTTCTAAAGAGTATAAAAGATGCATCCAACACTGACTTAATGGAAACTGGCATAAGAAGGATGCTAGAGAAGTTGTGGAGAAGGTCATAGCTGATGCTCCACATCCTCTCCATCATTTCGAGCTATCCTGACCTGACCAGCTGGGTACACGCACAGGGATTCTGGTCAGACTACTGAATGCATGTACCTTTCTGCCCTTGAATACTTGATATGATATGAAAGGGTGAATTACACCCTTTTTGTTCTAAATTAGCATCACCTATCTCTCCTAAAATATCTGGCACTGAACTTTGCTACACCATTATTAAATTGTTTACTCTAATAAGAAAAACTTCTCAACAAGAAGATTGCTGTTTATCCTTACAGGTACATTTTAAAAACTGCTGATTATTTCATCAGAAAAGAATACAGCAATAAATTATGTGGACTATTTATGATGTCAAAAGTCAGTGAAGGAACAGAAACCCATAGCTGAGTTGTTGATTAAATCAGGTTAATGTATGAATGGACTAAGACACTAAAGAAGAAGAACAAAAGAAAACCAAATACCTACACACAAGACTATATAAAATTTCAGCCTATAGGATGCACAGTTTTACTCCTGAAACCATTCTTCATGAAGAAACAAGATTCAGTCAATTGACATATGTAGTAGGAACAAATAGCCCCAAGTGAAAAAGACGGAATGGAGAAGGGAAGTCAATATTTTTCTGATGCCATCTTCAGCAAGACATAAAAAGACCAGGTGCCAACAAACTCAACAAGCATCAGTGGCAAAACCAGAACTAGATATATTGAAAATGTAGCCTGCAAACAATTCCTTAGAGGTGCATTCACAGTAATTTGAAGACACTGGATGAAAGACAGACATAACTACATAGCAGTTGGTGAAAGAAATCTAAACCATTAAACAAACTCTAAAACCCTCATCTTGTGTTACATAAGAATTCAAATCAGAGATTTGTTTTGGATAAGAATGGAAAATGTGTCAGTAAGGCTCCTAATGTGAGAAGGATGCACATCTTTTCCCTATCTTAAAGAAATGACAAATTGAAGCTACCAGAATTAAAAAAAAACAAACACTTGGCCTTAGAAGACAGCATAGTAAGAAATGAAAACCCTTGCTCCCAAAGTTAATTTAAAAAAGCATTTCAAGGAGGAGCTGACAATCTGATACAGTGCTAGCATACATAGACTAGAACTTGTGCAATGCATGTGTGAGCCAGGTTGTATGTGCTGAAATATTGCTCTCTTCTGAAGGAATACACATACAGAATAGTAACAATTGGAAAGAAAAACTGTTTCCAGGGAAAGACTGAGTAATATTTTTTACCTGTTTGAAAGTTTTCACTGGACTCAGGAAAAGAATGAAATTCTGTAGCTCAATAAATACCAACTAGCTATTAAGACCTACAGATGTGGAGAATTTTTGCACATTAGAGCTTCTTTGTATGAGTCAATCTATAACAGGTCTTTAAAGTAGCTGATTCTGTGACTGCAAGAATTGTTCTGGATGTTCTAGATTTGAAGCTAATTCCCAGTTAGTCTAAAATAAACAGTTCTTCACTATGACTAAGGGAAGAAAACTATATTTTTGTACTGCTACACTATTTAATACCAACTCCAGGTATCAATAAATAAAGTACTACTTGAAGCACACACATTCAATAAAGAAAGCTATGACAAATAAGTAATTCTACTGAAACTCGATATCCAGCCTGCACTTTACTCCAGTCAGTCTTCTCCAGAGCTGACTTGTTGATAAGCCTATTTTTCTACTAACAAAAAAGGTCCAAAAGACTATCCCTGAAGATTTTGACCTTCCTACAAAGTGTATCTTCCATTTTTTAAAGGCTTTTAGTATCTAACTGATGTATTTGAGGGATTTTAATATCCCAACCAACCAAGCTGCTTCTTCCTTAGTTACAATGTCTCATTTTCAAAGCTGCAGCATGTTGTTAACTGACAACTACCAGTTTTTGTAACCAAAATGTAAACTAAAAATAAGACTTTCCCAGGCTCAATGATCCACATGTTTTGCCAAGACAATACACTTTAAACAATGAGGGGAAAAGGTAATGATTGTATGAAAATATTTGGGTACATTAATTAGTAATTGATCTGAAAACCACTGTTGCATTGTATGGAGAAGAACCCAGGAGGACACAGTAGACTGATGTGTGTTAGGAAGCAGAATTTATCTTAAGGCAACTGTGGTTACTTTCTACTTAAATATACATTCTATTAGCACCTCTTTTTATTAAACATAATTTTCTATAATCCTTGAAAAAAACGTACGTTGAAAAAAACTAAGAGGAAATTAAACCAAGAAATAATCACAAAAATATTGGGAGCTTTAGCAGGAACATGTATCTAACTATGTCTAAGTGTATTTTTACAAGAAAAAGCAGGAAACCCTTGCAGTGCTTGGAGTGTGATCTCACCTCTAACAGTTTAAAACATTCTTTGCACTTTTCCATGCTCCTCAACCTAATCACAGCTAAACAGTCATGCCAAAGCACTTTCTACTTACTCAAGCAAGCTCCTAGGCAAAATAAACTTCAGCTTATGCAAACTTCATGAATAAAAAGGAAACAAAATTCACTTGAAAATTTAGTGTATGCATTCAAACTTTAAAATACATTAACATAGTTGCCACATTTCACTTTGATGACCATCTTAAGAAGAAACAGTAAGAATTAAGAAGAAAAAAAATTATGCACTCAAATGAACACAAAATATCTATACTGTGGAAACAACTACAGTTTACCAAAACACATTTTCAACAGCATTTTATTATTTACTAAGAATTTCTGGTAAGGAAGTTGATCTTTCTTCTACTGATAAGTGCTGAATATTTCTACTGAAAAATTTATAACAACAGTAATTGACAAAACCAACTCTACCTGCTCCCATCTGCTAATGTGCTTACTTCACATAGCAATTCTATATTGAAAAAAACACTAGACTGAAAACAAATTTGCATTGGGTTTAGCATTAATTTGTAACTCATTTGTGTGGATGTCAATGTACATATTTAACATTAAAGTGGTGGTTCATGACAGATCATTTTTTGTTAGCAGTAAGCATTAGAAATTACTGAAATAATAAGTTTTGGTTTTGTCACAGAAAAAAACTTTCATCAGCATTTTTTTTCTTTCAAAAGAAGTTTAAAGTATTTTTGTAGGCTATTTCATTTCAGAAATTCTCTGCAACTGGAACATTTACATAAATTACATGTGTCATTCTTTTACATTGGGAATATTAGGTCTTTAGGCAAATGTCTACTTATGAATGATAAAGACAATAATTCTTCATAGAAGACAGAAAGTAACAGAAAGTGAACAACTAGAATTAAATTTACTGTTACAAAGAAGGTGTTGATTGATGGAGCAGTGGATAGGTGTTTTGCTAGACTTGAAAAAAGTTATGAAAAGTAGCACTGCTTGCTCATTTTAGCTGTAAGATAGAGCCTAAAAACTTCCATTACACAGGAATCAAAAGTTATCTATTGCAGCTACAAACCTGTAAGGATCTAACTTACTACCCAGGGTTTTGTCTGGTTCAGTGTAACTGAACAATGGATAGCTAGGGAAGGGACAGAAAACTAGCATGTAAAGTAGAGAGAAGTCTTCTCTTCAGCAAAATGAAAGGATTGAAGGGAATGAAGTAGCAAGACAGAAAAAACTCCACACCCTCATTTTAAAAGTACTATAACAAGTACTGAAGAAGGATGCTTCATTATCAAAGATAACACTGAAAGAAACTTTGCACATTGAAGTGAAAGAACTGAACATCAGTGAGACTGACGATTGTGCAAAGTGAAATACTTTGGACATCTCTTGTCACTGAAATGAATTCCTGGTGCTAATTAAAAACCTGTCCCTGGTCTTCTAAATCTGCTTCCTTTGACTTAGACACACAGTGTTGCCAAAACTTAAGTACTGATTACATCATTTATGTATGGGAGAAGTGAAACTTTCAACTTGAAAACTGCAATTTTCTTTTATATTAATATGAACCCCCTATGAATAGAACAAAAGTCAAAGTTTGAAATAATGACTCAGTCATTTGCTCTGGATATATTCTTTTAAGTTATAGATCAAAAGTTTAGTACTGCAAGCTTAAAAAAACCCCAAGAATCAACATTAATGAAAATGTAAAAAAACCTCTCCATATTTGTAAACTTTACCTTAGGTACCCCTACTGCTTTTGTGTCTGAAAAGAATATTGCATTTTACCTCATGAAAATGCCAACCACAAACACAGACAAACATAGTGAGATCTGAGAATCTGAGCAGCTATTGGAATGACAGGTAAAACTTGTAAGCCACACTGTGTCACCCTAAACATCTGTCATGTGAGTATTCAGAAAATTAATCTAACCATGTTAAGAAAGCTGTGAAACTTTTAAACAATCAAAACTACATTGAACAAGATAAAAATATGTCACAACCACTATAAACTTCATGGCTGAATGACTGAAAAAAGGTGGACTGTTAGTGCAGTTTTCCTCTGAGTAAAGCTTAGATTGCCTCTATATGTGAATCCATCTACTACAAATATGGTTTAAATATTCTGTGCAGTGGTTGATTTGTTTGAAACTCAACTACAATTTAGAGAACAAGAAAGGTGTTCTACAGAGATTTATTAAAAGCTAACAAAAGCTGGTTTGCTTAGTCTTGGCGATGTACCTAATCATTGACACAGAGAAGTCCCAGTGGCAATTTGCCTTAAAAAGTTCCTACCTCCTGAGAAATATAATTATTTATTTTACCAGGAAATTACATTTATGAAGACTGATTGAAATATCTAGGTCCCACCTCAACATTTATCATTTAGTACTTTGCTAGAAACAGAGATTTTCAGAAAACATGGATGGTAAATTGTAAACAGTAAAGGAAATTAGCAATTTAATGTTGTATTTTGCCTACATGATCTGATTGTATACATAAACAACATTAGGTTTTCAAATATGATTATGAAAAGGTAAAATCTTCTAACAGATCAATCAGGAGCATTAGTAACATGTTGTCCCATACCTTTGTTCCAATATCCTCATGCATTAGTAGCCTGCTACTTACATTCATTTAATAGAGGTGCTCCCATCATTGCAGAAGCTTGATTTTTTTTTTTTTCTGAGGCACATAGAGCTTTCTGTTATTCAGCAAATTCAGTAAAAGAGATATAAGGGTTCATGTACACTTAGGACAAAAAATACAACAAGAAAATGGTACCAAAAATAAACTGGAATATGTAGTTGACAAAGAAATATAGTGCCACTTGGTCTGTGGCTAGACCACCACTCCAAAAATAAGAATAATCAAATAAGTTATTCCCCTGACACTTCCTCATCTTTGTTTCATGTCATATATACATGTTTTGGAGCCCTGAAATGAGTTCCTTAACCAGCAAACGAGTGTTCTGAAAAGATACACACTTGCAGACTAAAAACAACCTTGGAACATCACCTGGATGCAGAAATTCAATTTACTTTTATTCTCATTACTGTGAGAATATTATCCTCATTACTGGGCAAGAGACCAGTATAAACTTAGTTCATATTGCATTATTAGAAAGCCAGGATCCAGAAGGAAAAACAGAGTAAGTGAAGACATTTAGACACATAGATAATCTTGAAGAATCTGAATGAACCACATTTCTCAATAAATTTAGATGACTGAAAACTTGAGGATACGGTAAAGGGCTGAACAAAAGGATAATGGGTAATTTGGTTTTTTTTCAAAAGTAATACATAAAATGAACCAAGAACTCTCTAAGTGGTAAAGAAGCTTATGTGCAAGATTCAACCTCTAAATAATAGGAACAGATGCTATCACCAGTCAAGTATATTTTCCAGTTGGGTTTTTTTTTTTTCATTTTTCCATATATCATCTTATAATAAACCACCATCAAATACATCACAGAAAATCTAATCTAGCTAGATGTTGCATGGCAATTCCTGTTATAAAAGTGGTGTAGTCTCACACATTTTGAACAAAACCTGATTTTGCAGTCATACATGAAAAGCAGGTCTCAACATGAAACACCAAAGCATGATCTAATTATTAAATGAGCTCATCATTTGAGCACTAATTGCCCAAACAGAGTTTCAGATTTTCAATCTGTTTCAAACTTCTAGTACATTCCTTCTGTAATCTCTGGCTATCTCAATCAGAGATAATCTCAAGACACTCTAGAGGACTGCATTCTCCTTCATAACATATAGGCTTTACTCCTTCCCATTGTGATAAACTTCCTGAAAATATATAGGTATCATCTAGAGCTATTTTTCAGCAGAACTGTCCCTTATTTATGCCTATTACTGGTCACCTTTGGTTTTCTTTGGACAATTTTGTTTTATCAATGGGCATAAGGCTCAGTGCAGTTTCTCTGTTTCATCTTGTTCTTCTGCTCTGAGCATTTGTAATGTAACAAGCTCCATGTTTTTACTTCTAAGCCATCAGACAAGATTCAATTTTTAGGAAAAAAGCAAAGGAGATGCTTACCTACAGAATTCACTGAACAACCTTAAGAAAAGTAGACTACATAATGAAGTTTGTTGTCCATCAGAATAACTTTGATTCTATTACAGTGAAGGTAAATACTGGATAAAACAATCCCTTAAGTTAAAGCAAAATATTTCTATGGGTGGGTGCTCATAAATCTTGTTTGCTGAGAGAAAAGAATGAGACAGTAGGAGAGAAGAACTAGCAGATGCTGGAAATCATTTTAGCAAGCAGAATAATCTTCAAGGATCATGAGTTAGATAAGGAAGAATGTTATTATTTGCCATCTGCTACTGGTTTATTAGTATGTCAGCATCTGGTGCCACAGAAAGACCTTTGTGATGTGAATGTACAAAGCTAATTTAGACATTTTTCTTCTGCTGAAAGGAATTCTGTTGAAGGTAAACATTACAGACCTTGCCACTGGTCAATTTGCTTAGTTTCTGATGTATGCTATTTAAAGCTTGATAAAGAGTAAACATATAGAGTTCACCTCAATGATTAAATAGTATAATCTAATCACTAAGAACTGAATAATAATCCCACAAGGTTGGCATTAAAACTTTCTATTCAATTTTGGCTACTTTTTGTTTCCAGATGTCAGGCAGCAAATATCTAAGTTTGAGCAAAGCCAGTTGGTTTGAAAGTCTTAAACTGAACAATAATAAAGTGGGGCAAAGATCTGCCCCAGCCCAGGCTAGAAATTTGCACATGTATTTTTTTTGACAGAATACTATTCGCTTAATGTTGTTACTCAGTGGCAGGATTATCTATGCTCCTGGGGATACTGAAGGATACTAAATACATTCAAGGTGCTAACAATTTCATATCCATGATCAGTATTGCAAGAGACAACATGAAGCTTCAGTAACCATAAGGTGTTGGTGGACCCACTGGTCAAAAGTGCACGTGGAAGGAGCTACACTGCCCTGTGTTTATCTCTCACTTAGAATGACACAACCCTTGCATGCGAACCAACCTTGTTCAGCAGAGGCAATACATTAACCTGAGAGATTACAGGGCTGAGCATGGAGCTTGCAAGGCATCAATGTACTTACTTTTGGTGTTGGGCAGGACGCAGTGGAGAGGCGAGAGGTGGCTTGGGCACGAGGAGATTCTGAAGGAGTAGTACTGAGGGAGGCTGTGTCACGTGGGAGAACCTGAACACCACGAGAAATGATGGAATCTGGAATCTTAAAAAGAAGAGAGATGCAATTAATAGCAAAAAATATACTGTATGTAAAACTTACTCAAAACCTTACCTCAAAAACATAGGGATACCCCATTCCTCAGTATGCACACCTCCTTATACTCAGTGCTTGGCATACTCTCCTAATTTCAGTAACAAATACCTAACAAATGTGTAAGGCCACATTCTAACTGAAGCAGCACACAACATACTAGTTGTCCTGAAAAACCTATGAATCAAACATACTACAACAGGAAATAATAAGAAAATAATGGTTTCCTCTTAAACCTTTGTTTCAAACCCAACAATGGCCAACAATGATTTCTTCCATTGCATGAAGGGAGGCAGACTTGCCATTCATTAACTAGGGGGCAATATTCTGAAAAGAAAACCATTTGCTAGAAATTTACTGGATCCCTCTAAAGAAATGTCATGCAGTAAGAAAATTTCTCACAAGAAATGTCATGCAGTGAGTAAACACTCTTTATTCCGTGGAGACTTTATTTCAGCTACAAAAATTCTCAGTGTAAGGTTGGTGCTGCAAAAGCTACAGGCCTCTCTAGAGTGAGTAAAGGCAAAAGCATTAGAAACCACCATCCAAAGCCAACACTTGGTTTAAAATACATTCTGAGGAGAAAAATAATAATTCTGCCTTTTTTTACTTCCCGCATAATATATTAGAGAGCCAATTAGGGAAGCATATTCCTCCTGATGGACAACAGGCAAACAGGAGACAACAGATGAGGAAAAGGCTGAGCAATCAACAACTTTTTGCCTCAGTCTTCACTGGCAACCTCTCTTCCCATACTTGAATGTATGGACCTTAAGGCAGAGGGACAATTAAGCCCCACTCTAAGGGGTGATCAGGTTCATGGCCACCTGAGGGACTTCAGGAACCAGAACATATATGAATTCTATGGGACCTGGTGAGATGCACCACAGAGTTCTGAGGGAATTGGCTGATAGAAGTGCTAAACAACTGTCCATGGCTTTGGAAAAGTCATGGCAGTAAGATGAAGTCCCAGGTGACTGGAAGTAGGGAACATTGCATCCAGCTTAAAAAAGGGTAGAAAGGAGGAACTGGGAACTACTGACCTGTCAGCCTCACCTCTGTGCCTGGGAAGATCATGGAACAGATCCTCCTACAAACCCTGTTAAGGCACATGGAGGACAGGGAGGTGATTTAAGGTAGCCAGCATGGCTTTACTGAGGGAAAATCTTGGTAAATTCTATGACAGCTAACTAGAAAATGTAGACATTCAGATCTTCGAAGTAATATATATACATATGCATATATTAAGATCTTTCTCCTCATTAAGAATTTCTTCATCCAGCCTAATGTTCAAGTTCTAAGAGGACCATCAGAAGAACTCCCGTGTCTGGGGGAAATGGCAATAGCAGACAATAAAAGAAAGTAAGAAAGGAAGATCCAGTGACAAGCAAATCATGAATGTTGGGAATTTCCAGAGAGGATTTTTTTAATAAATGGAGATTTTGCTACCCAGTCTGGATCTAGGCATTTTGAGCACCCTTGCCTGCTAAGACTTTAGGGCAGATAGAAGCCACTGGAAAGGATGTCCTTCCAGAAACAAGTTTGAATCCTGGCTTTTAGTATGTGTTACATTAGAACATTAAGAGAGCTTTGTTGCTTGTGTCAGTCTAGTTAAAATGACCAATCTTAACACTTGTGTCATTAAACACATGTAATTTCCCACTCCCTCAACTTCCTTGGTTTCCCTCTATAAATTATGACTACGCCTAACTTAGCAACCTTGACTTAGAAATATTGGGTTATACCTAGGGGATCTTATTTCACCACATACCCTCCTCCTCATGTTAAAGTTTCATTTCTAAATTTTTTATAAGTTGTGTGAAAACAAGTTTTGTTCTCAGAGTGCCACCAACTGCCCCCTTTCTGCTCTACAGTGTTCCTAGACTCAGTCATTTTTCCTTCAGACTTAGTGTTTTTTGCCAGTCAGTTTGAAAGCTCTCCTCAGAGAATTTTTCAAGACTAAGCATCTCATGCTACAATTTCCACTGTGAATTCTGAAGTCAGCAGAGTTTCCTTTCACTATGGATAACTGTGCTGGGGATATCTTCCTCTTCAGAAACAGAACCTAACTGGCCTCTACATAGAGTATTCTGATTTACAAATCACATCTCAGACATATATTTTAGAGGTAAACTAAATCAATGATATTCCAAATGCTCAAATGGTTTGTAGTCAGAAGCATGATTTCTTTCTGTTCTCCTGAAATCCCATCTTAAATTCATTAAAGCCCAAAACAGGCTGACAATCCTCAAGTTTTATATTGGCACAGATACTCCCTACAACTTTCAATGCTTCTTTTTAATGTCCATGCCTAAGGAAAATACTTTGAGAAAGGCATAAAATAAAAAAGACAAAATCAAAGAAATAATAATTTTAAGTCTTCAAATTAGATACCTTTTCTCTACTTTCCTCTAATAAAAAGCTGCACACATCTTGATATGATTGTATACAGATCCATTACTGCTTTTATGCACTCCTAGATCCCACAACATGAATAACAATATTGCTTTTGCAAATGATATCCTGCTTCAGTTCTCCCTAGGTTTACTCTGGGTACTCTAGAGTAACCAGATACTTCATACTGTCTCATGCCCTTCAGGCAAGAAATGTTTTTTCTTTTATTTCCCACCATACTGATCAATCATTGCTTCCACAATTTTATCTGGCATCACCTCTTTGTAACAAAAACCTGTCTCTGCAATAAAGTGACTGAGACCATTGCAGTTTCCCTGCTCTGAGTTTGAAGATCTGATTTGCATTATAGAACGCATTAAACAATAGCTTAAGAGTAATTTGCAAAAGAACACAGAAACATGTGTAATAGTATAACAGGAGTATTACTGCATTTTGGATAGATTGTTCTTTTAACTTTCACTAGGTCATACCGAACATTTCTGATTTGTCTCCCTAATATTTTTTATTCATTTTTCAGTTTCAAATACATTGAACAGAGTAGAAATCTCAAAAGTTTAAAAGGGGTACAATAAAATTCTTAGTGAAAAATTTTTTTTGTTTGCACTAGCTGGAGTGGAAAACCTGTTGTAATATACCAACAAAGACAGAAATAAATGACAAATGAATGAAGCAACAGAGAAAGATATTCACCATATCCATCAGTCATTGCTTCTACAATTTTTATCTGACCTGGTCTTTCTCTGACGTACTCTTATTTCGGTTTAAACATTTGTGTTTTCATATTAGAGAACTTTGACAAGAGCATTGACAAGAAGGGGGAAAAGGAAAAGATATGAGTTCTTTATTCTCTTTTGCTCAGAACTGAAACAAAGATTGACAGCGATGGTGACGTAAGAAAAAATCTGTAGTTGACAGTTACTATGACTTCTACGCAAGAGAAAAAATGTCTTCAAAACATATAGAAAGGACAGCATAAAAACCCAGTAACTTGCCAAAAAACTAACCATTTCTTGCTCTGAGTTTGAAGATCTGATTTGGATTATAGAATGCATAAAACAATAGCTTAAGAGTAATTTGCAAAAGAACACAGAAACATGTATGTTCTTCATAGAGGCTAGATTAACTGTTCTACTGATACTGAAGACTATGGTGCAAATTCTAGTTTAGCAACCTCAATTAAAAAAAAAAAAAATCACTGCAATAAATGAGTGTATGTATGCATGTATATGTACTATATAGCTTTTTCATCGGGTGTGTGAACTTTAAAGTCTTCACATTTCCTAAGCAACCTTTCAAGAGACACAGAATCATGTTTTAAATACAGAGGTGTTAGGCTATTTGACTGATGGTTTAAATCATTATTTGCCTAAGGGAACAGGTCCTTTTTTACCATTCATTGAAATAGTCTTCTACTATTCACTAAAACCCAGTAATTTATAAGTCCACTGCTTCCTGACTCCTGAAGTCTTCTGTTTTTGAGAAATTTTACTTCTACACAGAAAACAAAAATGAAGCAGGGCAGAAACTGCAAGTGACGAAAGCAAACTACAAACACCCAGTGCAAATGTTGTATTGTGTTGATGAAAAAACAACAGAGAAAAGCAGCAAAACAAGACAAAGAGGAAAAAGTTACAATTTCATAGCTCTAAAGCAGTAATTTTAGGAAATTATTTTAATTATATTCAATTATTGAATATATTAGATGATTAAGCCAATGACTAGTCAGAAACATAGGCTTTATAGCAAATATTATCTCAGCAGCTAAATGATTCAAAGTGACAACACACATGACCTTTACCTTGTTTAGCCCTTTATCTTAAACAGATATTTTCTGTAGCACGTGCTCCCAAAGATAGCACTGATGTGTCTTTGTTAGAAGAAAATAAATAACACTGACTGCTCATACAAAGACTAGGAGGCAGGCAGAGCATTTTTAGTTAGTGTTAGTGCAAAAGCCTCTTGCAAGTGTCTCTTACCAGATCTCCTGCACTGCCTGCTGCTTGATGGCAATAACTGATGAGACCAGGGATGGGCTGTTGACCTTTAGCCATGAAAACAGCTGGACTGGTATAGGATGGATGCTTCTAATGCACAACACATAACAGCTATGAACACACTGACATGAAAACATGAAACTGTACAAGCAAATGACCAAAAATGAATGAGGTGAAAATAAGCATGACACTGAAATGCCAAGCTCATATGAACACAGCCAGTTGAGATCTCAGGTATTTCCTGCCTTTAAAAATGGCACATATTATTTATCTTTGCCTGCATCAAAAGAAATGAAACAATTTAAAATTTGCATTAATAAAAACTGATACTTGCAAATGATAATTACCTTAATTCATCCCTGCAAAGACATATGTAATCAGGATTTTCTGTATATTGGGAGATGATCTCCAGCTGCAGCTGTCTTAGAAATGTCAAGATGTCTCAGACCTGAATTCACATTTCTGGAGTTAGAATGTTGCTGCTTTGGTTTAGAAATTGTTTAATATAATTTTGAGTTACTTAGACTTTCAATTCTCATAATAGGAATTAAAAGCACAAACTTGTAGAGTAGATATAGAACAAAACAGTTTGGAAAAAACTGTTTCCAAACACACAGGGATACATTATCTTTACATTAGAAAACTGAACACATAAAACTGAGGTAAATATTTATATATTGCTTCAATTAGTACAATAATTCTTGGAAAAATTTGAATTGAAATTATTTACAAGTGTTACCTCATTTTTTTCTTTTGGAGTCTAAAATTTATTATTTCAGTTTGAGTAATGCTGATCTATGATTACTGGTTAAAGCAAAGTTATAAAGACATTATGGTATTTATTTTGTTGGCAGAATTTCACATCTCTTATGCAGACATGCACATTGGAATAAAGTAATCTGGATAGTTTATTACTTAAATTGTTATATTTTTATCATTGTTTTCAGAAACTAAAATTTTCATTTCAAATTAGATGTTATGGGTTGCAAAATTTTGTTGTGATTCCTTAACATGCCTCCTACTGGACTCTGCATGTTCAGGCGTGTGAATGCTTTGAATTAAAAAAAGCCACTAAAACCAGTCTGTCACATCAAAATGGCATCATAAAACATATGTTAACACCAAGATAATAAATGTATTTCTCCCACTGGAATTTGAAATCACCTACCAAAACAGAATTTGTGTATTTTAATAAAGCTCTATTTCTACAAAATGTACCTGAAATACATCTGTTTGACACAAAGACATCAATGCATAGTCTTAACATGCAAATGAATATTGGTGGAAAGTGCCTGAGACAGAAACTAAAGGGTCTCTTAAGGACAGAAGCCAGACTCACCTTAGCTGCAATGGCTGCTGCTGTTATATGTGAAGAAGAACTGTCCTCTGTTGAGGCAACTCCGCTATCCTTCTTCTCTTCCTCCTCTTCCTCACACTGCACTCCTTTGTCTTCTGTCTGTTTGTGAGGGCTGGTGGTTGGAGGAGGAGAAAGAGGAGGTGGTGGTGAAGGTAGGTCTTCAAGCTCATCATGTACCTCCTTTACTTTTACAATGGCATCCCGCAAAAGATCAATGGCGTGAGGTAGGGCTGGCAGTATAAACTGAAAGCATTCCTATGCAGAACAAGAAGAGAAACTATGAAAAGTTACCTGCACATGCAAATATGAGTTTACTCTTTAAATATATTTAGCATTTAGATGTATCGTTTCACTTGATCATAAATAAAACCTACCATATCCTATGCAACTGCTCTTAAAAGATAAATGAAGTCAGAAACATCTGGTGACTATTCTATAAATTTTTGCCTTTTTTCATGCAAATACAGTAAATTGCATAAAAGGGCTATTGCAATGAAGCTAATACTAAAAACAAGACTTACATTTTTGTGAATATGTAATACAGAAAACAGTTCACAGCAACTTGCAGAATGCTACACAAATGCAGAATAAAAACATAAACTATATCTCTGAAGGGATATTAGCTTCAAATCTTTCCTATTATGCTCCCTCACAACTGGAGAAAAATTCATAGAGGTTTCCATAATTATACTTTTATATAATTATATGCATTTTTATTCATGGACTTATTCTATATACTGGAAGAATGACAAACTACACTGATGTCATTATAATGCCATGTAACTAAAAAAAAAAATAAATTCATGAACAAGCTGTTTTTCAAACCTCTCCTTGTTCTATAATCTCACAGATAATTAGGAAGTTTATTTTATGTGGCTAGAGAAAGCAAAACTGCAGACATATTGTTCCATAATGGGCATACATGTAGCTACCATATATATAGCTACCTATGCTGCTAAAATACACTGGTGCTTCATCCAATCAAAGTGGAAGCCCAGGATGTAATGGGCTGCAGCTGCCTGCTCAGATCAGGGTCAGCATGAAACTCAGGCTTCTTAAGGCTTATTCAGTAGAGACTTGAAAAACAAACCAAGAACAGAGACTCCATAACCTTTGCTGACAACATGCTTTAATACTTAATTACTCTCAAAAAGTGTTTGGGTTTTTCAGTTTCATTTGGTTTTCCATTGCTTTTCTTTTTCATTGGGAAGCTACCTCATTCAATTTGTGACTACTGTCTCTCACTCTTCTCCCAGGCACCGTAATAAAAAGTTGTCTTATGTCATTTGAGGAGACTGCATATAAACATTTAAGCATTGGAAAATGATGGCAGAATCACAAGAAATAATTGCCATGGCAGTGCAGTCAGGAATACACAGGTTGACTGACAAAGCTGGCACTACTCCTTTTGCTGCCCTTCAGTTTTGTTTCAAGCATAGGAAGATTTTTAGAACTGTATTCTGATATTTTAGAGTATCCAGAAAATAAATAATAATAGCAAGTTCATAAATAAGTAATGAAATACATATTTTGAATAAATAAACATAACTATGTAAACAAAATAAAAAGCAAAGAATCCATCAGAAATTACTGGAGTTTATATAACCCACTTGTAAGTAAAACATGACTCACAAACATTGTATTTCCTCAAAGCTTCTGAATAAGAACACATCTTTCAGTTGCTTCTTTAAGAGTAATGAATGATAAATCAGACTACCTCAGATTTATACATTCTTTAAACATTCAAGTTGGTACTGAGAAGACTGAAGTAAACAGATGAGTACAAATGCTGTATATAATTAATGTATATTAAAAATACTTGTAAAGATAATAAAGATTGTGATTTATAATGTAACTGCAAACTGCAGAGTTTTTGTACCTACACAGTATTACTTTTTAAATGGTTTAAAATAAAGAAGCATAAAACCATCATTACTTTAGCAAAGAAGCAGATCTCAAGAAAGTGAGAAACAAGAACAACAATCTCTGAACTGATCCATAACTGTGAAAAAGTACACTAATAATTGACTAATCAGAGAAGCATGTTCACCCTCCAAGCACTCAAATAAAGCCTTGCTGACTTGAGTGCTAATGCACAGATTCCCTGTAAATCCTCTAAAAGCTCATGTAACTTATTAAACTCATTGTTTTAGGCAATTGTTACTACAATTATATAATGTCAAAAATTTAATAAACATCTGGTCATTTACACATTTTGCCCTCTTTCATAACATCAACTATCTTTTGCAAGATTAAAAAAAATAAAAATAAAAAAGCCAAAACAAAATTGGAAGATTTCTGGGATCTGGATTCAATGGTACATGCCACACAAATGTTCTCTGGTGAAAACATGTTTGGCATGCAGTCCATTTTTGAGATGAAGCATTTACACTGCTGTCATTTTCCATTAATATTAAAGAAATATGTATACTGCTGCAATTTCATAGCTTTATATAAGTTTTTCATATGATCATACTTATACAGTGGAAAGGAAATGAGCAAGTGGTAAAAGAGAAAAATGAAAGAAATTCCTGGTGACAATCTGCCCTTTTGGGTTTTGAGATTCAGCCTTTTATGGATCAATTTTCTTCACTCTTCATCTTAAAAGTCTTTGCTGAAATCTGAGACTTTACAGATGTCTCATACTAAAAGAAATCATGACAGGACAGAGTATCATAATGACAGGAAGAAATAAAAATCAGTTTATCAGAAGCTTGCTTGTATGATGCAATCATATGACTTCTTTATTTTCCTGCAGAATTACCCTTTTTATTACTCACCCTATATCGATCTATTGTTAAAATACTTATTAATACTTTTTCATTTCTTTTCCTCATTCACTTTCTGCAATTTACCTATCTTCAAAGTCTGATTGCTTCAGGACAGAAAATGACAATTGCTTCTGTGGGTTAGGAGTGCTCCTGAACACAATAAAAAGCATTAGAGATTGTAGGCTATTTCATCTCTCTCCTAATTCAGCAAAAGAAGTATTTACTTATGAAATAACCTTCTTACTGCTGCATCACTTTTTTAAAATGGGGCCATTGCTATGTTAAATACATGTACCTACATATGATTTCCCACATATAACTGGAAGAATTTCAACAAGATATACTCCCACCTCACCATCCTCCAATGTCTCATGTGTGTTTTGAAGGCTTTTACATTTCCTTTAAATTACAGTCTCCCTAGATTTCCAAAAATGCTGTAAGGAATGGTAGGGCTCACACTGAGTCCTTGAATTGAAACGTGTTGACAGTGTATCTGAAAACCTATGGAGGCTGCTTAAGATCATAGTATTCAAAACATTTCCTCTTCAGCTTCCAGGTGACAGCTCACATAAATGTTGGTTTTCTATCTTAGACAGAAGTCTAAGAGACAGTGACTTCAGAGCTGTGCTGAAAACACGTTAGCACTGTCTGCTCGTGCCTGGGTACTACAGGCTCAGGAGATGTGTACCAGGTATGTACCAGGTATGCACTTCCTAGAGCCAGAGGTCAAGATATTTATTAACAAGGCCAGATGTAGTCTGAGCCCTGAAGAAATAGACTCTTGTCACTGATGGGGGACCTTCCTCAGCAGTTCTGTATCAGGTTGTATAGATCATTATTCAGCTTTGCAGTATTTCTGTGGAAAAGGTTGTTTTTCTATCAGCCAACTACAAAGAAATTAGTGAAAGATCAAATCTTACTAACACACACACAAATCCCTGCTGGAGTTTCTGATCCTGTCAGCTACAGAGTCAGACAAAAAGCATGAATAAAGGTAAAAATTCCAACTTCTACTTCCAAATGGAGCAAAATGCAGGAAGAAAAAGTGTATAAAGGGTGACAAGTCTGATATACCCATATAGAGAAGATTCAAAACATTCTCAACCCTCTTAAATTATGTTTCCTTCCCTCTTGCTGATCAAAACTGTGAATGCTCCAGCAAGTTCTACCATATACTATGCATTCCTCTTACTTCTGTGTGAAAACGAATGATTTCTTGGAAGCTAGAGACAGCCCAGAGGTAAGGTACAGCTAATTAGACAAGAAAGGAAAAGTGTAAGAGATCGTTACATTCTTCATTAGCACTGCCTGCTCAAGTGAGTGTCTCTTGCACGACATGAAACGTCCTTGTCACACAATCAGATTGGAGTTGTATGGTCCTTGGCTAGAAGTGATGGTGTGGTAACTTTACATGAATATGCATTTCAATTCACTTTTGTAAAATTTGTTATAGTGGGCACCTTCTACCATTCAAAACAAGAAGTGCTCATCATAGCTCCTTCCTAGCAGATCAGTAAGAACATTTCTTACCTGTGACCCTTTCTTGCTACCTGGAAGATTAATTATGAGAGTTTTCCCTCTGATTCCACACACAGGCCTGAAATGAAAGAAACACAGACTGAAATTCTTGCATGCAACTATCTCCACTATCAAAACAAAAGAAAAGCATTTAAAATAAATTCTATGATTTATCAGATTTTGTAAACCTAATTTCCAATTTGCTGATCATGTTCTTATAAAAGAACTTGGGAGAAGGTGAGCTGAAAAAGCATCAAACAAGATCAACAGGGTATAACATTAATTTGATAGTATAAACACTGGCTAGATTTCCATCTTTATTGAGATCTCTGCAGCTACTTTAATTCTACTGTTTACTTACATCCAATACATTATTTGATGTAGTCCCTATTTAGTCATTCACATGGTTCCTTTGGAGCATAATTGACCATGTCAAACATTATGTCCCTGGCCATGTAAAAATACTAATTTGTGCTTTTGCATTAATCCAAATAAGTCCTTTTTATTTAAAGATTAAACATAAGAAAAGCAGAGAAGGAAGGAACTCTCAAGTGAAAATTTTACTTACGCAACTCACATATAATTCTTCCTAACAGTTTTCCCCTCTCCCTCAAGAAAAAGCAAGACCAACTATCAAAGATTGAAGTTTTTATTTTATTTTTTTGTCTTTTAGAAATTCCTTTGGAGTTTATGTAAGACTGAACACTCAAGCGCTGAATGCTTTCTATTGTCTAGAGCTTGACTATTCAACATTTTAGCTACATGTAAAAAAGAAAAAGAAACTAAATTACAGAATTTTGTCTTGAAGCTGTAAAGAGTGCTTCCACTGTTAACAAAAGCCAAGCTGAAAAACCCAGGGCTAGGATATAAGAATAAGGAAAATGTTAAAGGACAAAACTAAACTGTGAAGATATGGAGGTTACAATTTTGAGCCAAAGGACATGGCTCATTGGGTAGTCAACTGCTCTGGATTTCTTCTTATACAAATAATTGTCAGTGATTAATGTCATTTATTGGTCGCACGGCATTTTTAGCAGGGTAGCAAGTATTTCCACAACAGCTGTCACTATGCTCACGAGTAAATAACACAGAGATTGTCTTTGTGCCACTAAATGAATTTTTAATATCAAACTCAAGCCAGCCTGAAGTGTTGTTTTCAAATGGCAGTTTGAGTATTGCCTGACTCCTGACCTCTCTTTTCTCATATTGCCTTCTTTCACACTATGTACCCTCAGTTTAGAAAGAATTCCAGGTAGCTGAGGAATCTCTACTACAGCACAGAGATGAGCCTGAATTAAAAAAACGTGTTCATTTACTTGTGTTGCAGTTGTCAAGCTTATAGAGTACAAACTTAATACAGCAAATCCTGTATGTCGGTTACATTTTATGGCAGATTTAAAACAAAGGAAATAAGAACTGTCCACAGAGGAATAAAAATGAGGTGGAATTGTGTTTGGCAGACAGCTCCTTTAGTAGTTGTCTTCTTGGCTCTTCTACTCTGCTTTAAATATTTTTGAGCATTACAAGCTAAATATCCAACCAACCAATAATAAAAAAAGGACTCAACCAGGCAGCATGAAACTCAAATTTTAGCTGCCAATAACCAGACCTAATGTCTCAAGAGAGAAATGGAGCTGCCAAAAATTCTCAAGAGAGCATGCAAAGTAAGTGAAAGTGCTTAAGAACTGCCTGGCTTGTAAAGTATTGTGTGTTCTTTCAAGAAAACCACATAGATTGTGCATGCATTCCAGCTACTTTGAGAGATAAATAATTATATTCCTCCAGATGTAGGAGAGTACAAAATATTTGTCTTTATCAAAGGGATTTTTTTGGCCAAACAAAGCATTTTAATACCTGATGAACAACATACAGAAAAATTCTTCACTCACCACCAAAACACCACAGTTCTAGAATGAAAAGACAGCTATTTAAGAGTGCGTCAATATTACAAATAACCTGGTGCAGAAAATACAGGAGGATACAGTCTCTATTAGAGACAACAAAGTGAATTTAATGAGACAATGCAATTATCATTATTTGAATTTGGCCAATTCTCTGAAGTTAAGGCTTCTAGTCTTGCTAACAATGTCAGTCTTCAATGATTTGTGCACAGCCATTGGATAACAATAAGCAATTCTGTGGAAAGGCTCCACCTTGTATTTTGAAGGAAGCAGTCTTACCTAGAGAGCATGCCCAGAGGTGTAACATTAAGTGATCCCATCAGCATTGCCAGGGCCATCCCCGGGGCTTCTCGCTCTATTACTTCTTTAGTGGCCTGCAATCAAAGATTAAATAGCAAGCTCAGTGAACAAGTGTAAGGATAAGAAAAAAATGAAACCAGCTAAAAATTGGGTAGGAATAGCTTCTCTTTTTTTTCTGCCAAGAAATGTTGTTGCTAAATTCTCAACTGAAATACACTATGGAATTTTCTCTTAGCTGCGTAAAATAGGGAAAGATAAGGAGTTGGGATGAAGGACTGTTAGCAGCACTGTGAAGATTCCTATAGAAAGTTATAAAAGTCAGGACCCTATAAATATAAAAAGTGTTAACCAACACCACAGAAATAACAACTGCCTCGAAGAGAAAGGAAAAACTGTTTCAGAATAAGCAAAGAAAAGACCCAATGTAACTGCCTTCTCTTCCTCATCAATCTTGTGCATTTTCCTGTTGAGATTTTCCAGGCATGAGAAGGATGAATCAGTCTGTGCAGAAGACAGAAAAAAAAATTTGCACAGGGAAGCCCATGTAGCAGGCAGGCAGGAAAATAGTAAAATGGTAATGATAATGGCCAGAGGCTGAGGCCTTCCCTTTTGATCATGTCAGCAAAACAGCAGTTCCAAACAGGCTGGTGGCTTTTATTCACAAGCAGTCCATACGCAGTGGGCATTGAGAAGTCTGGAAGCAGAGTCTGAAAATTCTTGTCTGTTTAGTCTTTTTCCCAAACAGAGAATCAGATGGAAAATCATGCACAACCTTCTGTCCTTACTTCCTAAGACAAATTTTCTCCAATGCACAATCTGTCCAGTCTCCCAACATGTAACTTGGGACACAACTTAAAGACAGGTTACAGCCCTATCCTCTCTTCACTTCCCCCACAGTAGTTGATGTTTAGTGGACAACATTGCTTCATGCTCCGAAACAAGATTCTAACTTATTCAGCACAACTAAATTGATAGCAATGGTCATAAAACTGTGAAATCCATGGCATAACATACAGCCAAACTACAATGCTTTGATGGTACAAAGATCAAAACAGAAATAGAAAATAACATCTTAAATATAAGTACACCCTGAAAAAGCTGAATTTTCTTCACAGTTTGATATAGAAAGAAATCAGGCAAATTATTTTGTGGGAAAGATCCAATTATAAATCAAATGTTTGTACTTTTGTAAGCTCTTAGTTTACAAATAGAAAACTAAAGTCGTAGAGAAGGAAAATGACAGAATTAACCCAACAGCATCATTAAAAGAAGGACGCTTGCATGTAAGGGTGCTTACATGAAGCAATAAATAAAACAGAAAAAGAAAAGCCATCAAGAGCACAGATATTCAAATGGTCATATTCTCAAACGTGGTCACTAGCTTTTGACATTTTTAAAGGAATATCAGAGTATTAATTAATTAGAAATTAATATCAGTATTAGAAGACATCAGACACTGCTACCATGAAAACCTCTGCGTACTTTATTAATAAGCAAATTTGTTATGTGCTCAGTTACGGGAAGCTTGGTTTATAAAAAACCAAACAATTTGAATTTAGTAGCTGACACCACAATTTCCTGTATTTCAAGCATAGCATGTTGGTTTTTGGATCTGCCATCCTCTACGTGGAAACAGAAAAGTCATATAAATGCAACACAGTGACTGTTTTGCACAGAGAAAATAAGTGAGCTTGGAATGATGCAGACAAAAATAAACTCCTCCATGGAGAGAGATTACCCTATGATACCTGCTGAGGTATGAAATCATCAATCACATTACAAATTCTTAAGACATCCATAGACCTGATGATTTTTATAATATAGAAGATAAAGGCATTGCAATGGTGAAGAGACACTTTGCTAACCATGAAAAGGTGAGTGAAACATGGAATTCTCTGTGTGTGCATACATAGCAAGTCTGTATCTAGCTTTTTCATTTCAGTTAATACCATGCTTCAAAGCTATTCAAAACTGTTTTTAAATACAAAGTGCATTTCGAGATTTATTTTCTGCCCTTGAGCACAGTGACACTTTGAAGATATCATTAGTAAAAATTCTAAGCAGTCTTCAGAGGTAGTACAAGATGCAAGACAGCCCATAAACAATGATCCTGCAGCTTAGGGAGTCCTTCAATGAAATTCAAGTCCATTCCCCAACTTCACAAGAAAAATGACCTTCACAAAATGTCACTGCTAGCAGGCAAAGTGATTATTAAAAATGTATAGACTAAGCAACAAAATCTGAAAGGGCATAAAGTCCACGCAGCAGTATGATCCTCAACACAAGTTTCTAAAAATAGTTGTTTCAAAATCTGTATGCCCACATTTATTACTGCAAATGGACCTCTACAAATGGACACGTTTCCTGTTTTCATGTTTGCATCTGACTGGATGAATGTAACCAAAACAAGCTGCTGCTAAGTAAACCACTGTTACAGTGACATCTACTCTTGAAATTAGCCACTGTATAGTCCACTTTTGGGATGTCCTCGAATAACACAACTTAACGTGTGCCCTGAACAGGAACTGAAATCACCATCACACTGGGAAGCACACTCTAAACGAGCTATACATATATGAATTAAATCAGCAATCTGTAACAACTCTTTGTTTCACCTAACAATGTACCAAAGTGCTGTGGCCAGGTTTTCTTATACTTCTTTCAGTGTTTTTTGTTTGAAGGAAGGGTGGAAGAGAGATGTCAAATTTAGATTTTCATCTGTGCCCAGTTCAGGAGTTAACTGTTGGGTACCAACACCTGCCTCCATGGAAACTATTAAGAACTTAATGACTCAGCACCTTCACATTTTACCAGTACTCTAGCAAGGCTGAGTTAAGACTGTTCAAACTTGTTTCATGGGCAATTTTTTTGTTGGTAGTCTCACCACCAGCTGTTGCCTGCTGCAGGGGGCCATGGTGTTGGCACATAATGAATCACAAATCAAGGCTGTTGCCCTTGGCTCTCTTATAACAGCAGGGATGACACTGTTGGGCAGATGCAGGAAAAAATGATGGTATTTCATTCAGAGCTGTCACACTGATGCCTTAATCAGGACTGAAGCTTTACACTGATTCTCAAACCTGAAGCTGATCTACTCAGGTAAGTGGCAAATACTGGAGCACAACTGCATAAAACACTAAAATGACACCAAAGAGTGCCCCCAGCTTCTGACAGATACATTGGTAGTACAAAGAAGACAGGTGCATATAAGAAGGAGGTTGGAAGAGAGGGCTTCCCCAGAAACAAAAGTACTTAAAAGTAAAAGCCAGAGTTCAGAAAAAAGACAGAAATGCAAAAAGTCCAGCTTGGAGATTGCAAAGAAAGGCAAGGTTTGTAGTTTAGATAGAAGAAGGGAATGTGGGAAGAAGGAAGCTAAAGCAGAAAGGTAGAATTACAGGAAATCCAAGCAGTAGGATTGTCAGAAGGGGAGAAATGAGAATAGTGTGAGGGCAACTGAATGAAGTGAGTGGGATGGAAAACAGCAAGGAGGTTGGAACCTGAGGATTTTTAAGTTGCCTTCAAACCCAAACCATTCTACAGTTCTACAAAGAAAGACTGCCCAAGGCGGTTGGACAGAAAATAGATGAGGGAGAAACTCAGGAGAAGTAAAAAGGGAAGACAAGACAAGACATGACAGAAGTGTCAGGGTGTGAGGGAGCCATGGAGAGAGACAATGGGATTGAAATAAAATGCTAGTTTCTACTCCAAAGAGAAGTAGGGACAAACAATTTAATTATATAGGATTTACTAACAACATCTGTGAGAGCAGTACCTCTTATATTTCATTGTTATATGAATAAATGCAAGTGATTTTAAAGCACATTTTTGATTGTTTACAAAGTGCCTTTTTATTGGAGTTAGGGCATTATGTTCCCAAACCAACTGGTATATTTTTAGATATCTTTGACGTAGTTGCGGTTGCTTAACAGATGGCTCACTGCCAATTGGTTTCACAGAGTTCTCTGCTGCTTCACTGCCTTGCTTTGCCTCCACATAAATTGTTAGCTCAGTTTCTAACCTGTGCAAGCCCTCCCAGGCAGTTTTTGGAGGATATATCTAATACTAACTGATTTAATTAAAAGACCTAGGACTACTCTTCTGGAATGTTCAGAAACTCCTTACCTTTGTCTTTCAGGTATTAAGCATAGCAAACAAAGTTTGATCTCAATAGTAAGTAATGATCTGAGACATTTCATATACTCTTCAGCTGGTTTTGGGCAGTAGCATAGTTTTACTTCTTAAATAAAATGCAAATATGGGACTCAGAAATCATAATAAATTCAATTAAATTGACAGAGACTGCCTCTGTGGAAAATATTATTTCTGTTGAACAAGTTAAAATCTATTATGCTGCTGAGTATATAATAGAGGTATAGATGCAAATTAATAGACAAATTTGCAGATAATTTATGTTTAACAGACTACATGCATTAGCATCGATAAGATTTTATTACTTATTTGAGCTTTCCACTGAAAGCTGAAATCTTGGAAGGGCTTTACCAAAGAAATACCTATATAACCTCTGCAACAGAGCTCAGAGACCACAAAGAGCAGAGAAAAACTAGAGAGATAGATCAGTCAAATATGCAACAAAAAGGTCAGTCACGTCTGTCACCCAGCTGTGTAAGAAGTGTGCACTTCAGGATAAAAATTGCATCTCTCAGCCTGGAAATGAAATACCTTCTTCAAAGTTATTCAGAATACCTCTGCTGGAGACAACACACGTGCCAGTAATTTTTATTCACAAATCAGCTATTTCAGCTTATTGTCTACTTCCCTACTCTTATCTTGAGGGAGAAAATAGCGTTTATACGGAACTAGACTGATCAGAGCTCCTCGCCAAAAAACACTTACCTATTCCTTTTCTATTAGCAATAAGAAATACAAGTTTCAGCAGTTGGTCTCTTTGTTTCTTTCAATACATTGGAAAGATTTTTGGATAAGGATTTTGAATTCTCAGTTTCACCATTATGCTGTCTTTCCTTAAATTCTTCCATTCTTTGTCACCAATAACCTGTGTGGTGATACTCAGTGTCTTTTTTTATGGATATAAGGCATGACAGGATTTGTGGTCTTTCATGTTTTCCAAAATCAAATTTCTTTGGCTAATTGCTCAGTAATCAAAACAACCAAAATCAAATAGGTTTATAGAAATGTAAGGCTAAAGTAAGCAGCAGCTGCTGTGTTTGGGCTCACAGGATGACTGGCGGTGACTAGGCAGGCATGGGGCCAGTGCTGACCCTAATGCATGCTCCTTCTCATGAAGTGACCATCCAGCTTCTGCCAGTTTTACTGTACAGTAAGAAACTCATACTGAGACTGCTGAGTCTCCATTTTGATGCCCTTGTTGGGAATTTTTGATGTTAAACACAGTTACCTATGTCACGTACACATAGACAAATACTAAGAACCCTCTCAGACTTTTTTAGAATTTTTTTTTATAGAAAAGAAAACATAACATGTCTAATCCTATTAGAGTGTCTTACCCTAGTGCCTTTCCCTCTTACCAATGGTAAGCTTGATACATACTTCTCTGCTAACCGACCTGATTCCATTTTTTTTCCCTCTTCTTCTCCCAACTTAAATCTACAAACAGCCAAAGGTGAATGGAACCCTGGTTAATGCAGCCAACTAAAATGGAACTCTACAACCTGGTGTATCTGCACACACCAATAACACATTTTTACTGACAACAATTCTCCAGCACCAGAATGCTGCTTGCACATCTGCAGTGATTCTGCTGTCACCCAGAACCTAAACAGCATAGAATGACCCTACAAAATTTATCGGTGTGAGGAATAAAACTGTCACAGCAGTAACTACTGTTAGATTAAACACAGACTCTGTTTTCTCTATTTCTACCCATATCCATGATTCTCTCTGCCTGCAAATTGCCTCCTCCAAATTCTCACACTCCTTCCACTGGGACCCATCATACCAGTTATTGCAGCCTAATGCCTATGGCATGAGATTTAAGTGCCAGAAGCTAATTCAGTGTCTGCCTTCTTTATAAACCAGTGTCAGCAAATGAGTCTATCAGAACATTTCCACTCTGTAGAAGATCATAAAACTCAAGTAGCAAATAGAGACAGAATTTTGACAAAACTCAATGACTTATGCCTGACCAAGACATGAATATATTTAATTCTCAATTGTTGGACCCCAATGATAATTGCTTTTGTAAACCATAAAATTATTATCATCATCAAATAAAGTGCATATTAGTTAATAAAAATTTTAGTGTTCATTGCAGCTTTCCTTAAAAGTAGTTTTTTTCTTCAATTGAAATCAAACATTAAAATATTTACTTAATAACACTCAGTTTCTTTTTTACTTACAGCTTGCAAAACATTTGGGGGAAGATGCTTGCCATTTTATACACCATAGAGAAGCTCGAAATTTAAATTAAATATACTAGAAAAAACAACACTGTGGAACATGCAAATTATTCTTCCACTTCTGCAGATCTAGATCTAAATTTTTAGCTAAACCTAATTGCACATGATTTTTATAAACTTCATAGATCAGTGATTTGCTTGCCCTATTTGTGTAATTGAAGTGTTAATGAAATTGATGTATCTGGGCATCCAACCATGTACATATCACTTCTAATAAATATTGTGGTAATAATACTTTTTAATTCCTGATCACTAAACAAAGTCTTAAGACCTTAAATGTGTATAAAATACTTATGCCATAAAAAACGATCTTAATTTTATGATACTGCCTGCACCCATACGCTATCATAAACCCACTAGAACAATCCATTTTAGCAGCTGCTAAACAAACAAGACCCTAAATGTTTTTCTGCACTGTAAGGAATGCATTTAGGCTGTACAAATTTGGACACAGCCCACCAGATGCTGTAAATTACAGCTGTCTAAAGGGGTGTGTTAAGCCAGTGTCAAAAGGCAGAGTATTTGCAATGGTGGGGAGGTCAGAAGGAGCTTGGTGAAAGAACAGCTGGAAACAAGGCCCTGCACTTTGTACAAGAAGGGTCAGGTGTCTGCTTCCTCTTTCAGCCCTCTTTCTATGTGCACACTGCTGTGTTTCCCACTGCAACCCCACTTTGTGCAAGAACAAATCCCTTTCTGTTCAGCAAAAATAGTATAGCTGAAGACTTCCTGGTAAAGACAATAAAACCATTCCCCTATTACAAAAACACTGTTAAAATGTTATCTATTAATAATTACCATTATTTTAAGCATTCCCTCAGTTATTTCAAACTGCTTTGTATTAATATAAAATAAGAAATCCAGCCCAACCTTTAAATAATTCTCTAAAATTTGAAGAAAAGGAACAAGAAAACACAAGAAGTTAAAAATTCTGTTCTCTGAAAAACAGACTCATGCTACACAAATGAGAGAAATAAGCGTGGGTATCTACACTGCACCAATAAGAATTCTACATCACTGAAGCGACAGCAGTGAGCTTTAACTAACAGGATAACAACTAGGGAGCACTGTCTCATAAAAATACACCCTAGACAGCGTTTCTGGTCATGTGTACTATCTTCTAGACTATTTATCTATACCAAAGTGGAGTCGGGCTACAGACAGCTTCATTTCAAAACCAGTGCCAAACTTAGATTCTTCTGTATGGGGAGAGTGGGTGTATTTGTGGTTTGGGGAAGTATACTAAGCAATGAAGCCTAGAACTATATAAGAGAAACAAAACTGTAACTTTTGCTTTGTTGTAGTATTAATATAATGGGAAAAGAGGAGGCACTATTTTGTAGAGACCCTCATATGGACACACAAAGAATGAAGCCACACCGATTTCTCTTAAGAACTTGTGCAGTGCCTGGAGCAGTGAAAGAACCAAAAGTTTTTACTTGCAATTTCACTTCTATGAATATACAATTTTGCAATGCTTTAAGCTCTTGCACATTGGTTACTGAAATTGAAATGTGAAACTCTTTTCTTTTGAGGATCTCATCTGATGTTTCCTAACATTTGCTAACATTGCCAAGAATAAATATGGTATACGAAATATTTGCACTTCTGAAAATTCAGTCAAATTCTTCCACAGGTTAAGTAGCTCCTCCAAAGAGTTTTAGATCTCCAATCATCGATGTTGAAGATTTAATAAAAAAGAACCCTTCCCAAAATACATCTTCTGCATGACAAAGGGCGGACTAATGAGTAATAATATTTCAAGAATACACCACAGCAACACAAGAACTAAAAAAATACTTTCTCTTAAGATTCTCTTACTCCCCAAGTAAATGATAAAGCATCTCTAATAACAACAACTTTCAAGTCTTTTTTCCATAACTTAAAAATTCATAGAAATTATTCTTTTGTGACATCCAGTGATAAATGATGCTTTCATTAGAATTGAACAAGTGAATAGATTTTGAAAGCCAAAGTAACCTACTGTGCATTCTGCAAAATCATTTACTATATAGGACTATTAAACTTCTGGCACAATTCACATTTTTTACCTCCAAGATTCTTGTGGAAACAATTGAATGAAAAAGTTTCTCAAACAGAAGATGAAAAGCATTTTGTTGAGACTGCTGTGGCACAGAAGTGTAAGACAGTAGAATTCCTAATCTATACTGAGTGAGGAATATTAAATATATCAAATTTATCTTTTCTCTGGAATTTTATTTTACTATTTAATTAATGGCTTACAGTATTTTATAGTTATATTTAACTATATATATAAAACTCCCAGTATAGAATATATTCTATTACACTAAGATATTTATTAAACACATTTCCAAAACACCAGTTTCTTCCAGTTTTAGAAGATGTTAAAATACCTTTTATGCACTAGGTAAAACCAGTTGAATCATTTATTGACACTACTCAGCTATAAGAGCAATGCTTTCACATTATTACAACTTTGCATTGAATAGACAAATTCTGCCAGTTTATTTCCCAGCCACACAACCCAGTTTTGAAACCCTCAGGGTTCCTATAACATACACACTTTTCCATTAAGATAGATATAGCAACACAGGTATATAAGCACCTCCCATACTCTTCTGCTGTGCTTGAAGCACCAGACCATGTTGCGCAAAAAAATCTTTTTGCTTTTTAATAAAATGCCCTCTCTGTCCAAACTTTTTCAGCAAACTGATTTTTGCACTAGCAGCGTGTGAGTGGATCACTGAGAAAAAGCAGCAGCTTTTAAGAAATGACAAGGCGAAAGAGATTCTTGGACAGGCACAGTGAACAAGTTAGTTCTTGCTCTGTGTACTCAAAATGCACTCAGGACTCTTGAACTGAATGCTAAGCATCTCACTGCCACAACAAATGTGCTCACACTAAATGTACAGTAACTACACATCATACCTCTAGGCAGACTAACTCAAGTAAAAAATCAGATAGTATTTCTGTATAAAGTATATGGGTGATGCAATACCATTATTCAGATTAACACAGGAATCAAATAGCACCCAAGGTTAGCTGCCTAATACTTTGTATCCGAATAAACAAAGCATATCTTCAATAACCATATTTTTTAAAGAAAATATAACAATAAAAATAAACAAAGACACAAAATATTTCTGGGGAGATTTTAGACTGTCTAAACTGTGTGAAAGCTATTGAGAAAATCTCACAGTTCTAGCTAGACTGGAAAATCCATCTTTTTTAACCTTAAAGTCAAAAGAAAATGCTACTTTCTCTTGCCTGCAAAGAATGATGATGATTTAACAGCAGCTTCTCATTAAGATTCTGCAGGAAATAAAATTCCTAGGAGACAAACACATCTAAAAGAATTTTGTGCCCTTCTCTGTTCTTTTTCCAGGAATGCCCAATGCTGACCAGCAGAAATCAATAAAATGGATGAATTGTAAAAGAGTTTGAAAAACACCATAGCGTTAAGCCTTGCTGTACATGGATTAATTCTGTATACCACAGGACACCTAAGCACTATTTGGTTTTAAAGAAAGAACTGGTCAGCTAATAGTAGGAAATGACGATAACCCAATAATTTTTCACTCTTAAAAAGGGAGTTGTAGGCCAAAAATCCAGCCAAAATTAAAGGTGCAATGTGTAGGTTTCATTCAGTATTGAAATCTTTAAAATCTGTGACTTGAATGTGATGATGATTAGTTCACTTTGAATGAGTGATGTATGTGATTGCAACATTACACAAAATAAAGCGTATTTACTACTCACTCAGTCTATCTGCAAAAAGGTTGCAAGAAAAGAGCCTAATAAAGGTGTACAAATATTTCTTGAAAGCAAACAATGAACGTGAAAAAGACTGACTACTGTTGCTATGATGTTCCATGAGAGCAGTAGAGGCCAAATCAAACAACAGCTTAGGGGCAGTCTCAGATAAAATCTCCAAACAATTACGTAAATCTGACTTTGTTATACTCCCAAATGAAGTGAAAGAAGCTCCAGCAAGCCATAGAATAGTCTGAGTTGGGAGGGACCTTTTAAAGACTGTTTAAGTCCAACCTCCCCTGCATTAAACAAGGATATCTTCAACCAGATCAAGCTGTTCAGAGCCCCATTGAACCTGACCTTCAACACTTCCAGGGATGGGGCATCCATAGCTCCTCTGTGCAGTCTGTGCTACTGCCTCACCAGCCTCCCAGTAAGGAATTTCTTCCTAATATCTAAATGGACCCTCCTCCAGTTTAAAGTCATTCCTCCTTGTCCCATCATATCTGGCCCTGCTAAAAAGTTTGGTCCCATCTTTTTCATAATCCTCCTTTTAAGTCCTGAAATGATGCAACAGAGCCTCTCCGGAGCCTTCTCTTCTCCAGGCTGAATCTAAAACCTTCTGCACAGAACAGCAGCAAAATGCTGCAACAGTCACTGATTCATTACTTTGCACATCCACCTGTAGGAATAATGCCTAAAGCCAAGAGAGATGCTGTGGGATTAATGTGGGCATGATGGCCCACTGCTCAGAGTGCAAAACTCTGCCTTTATACACAAACAGCTGCCCCCTCACCATTTATGGAGCCAGCAACAGGATATTTGACTACAATATCATCTCCTTTTCTCCCCAGAGTATAAATTTTGCATTTGCAATCCTCCTTGGCAGAGGATGAGAATAAGATCCCATTCTGCAGACAAGTCACCAGGCTTGCTCCTCTCTTCCTCACCAAAGCTGGGATGCCTCTGTAAGATTTGTGCCTCTGCCTGACTTGGACATCACCTGAGAAGAGTTGTACATAGCACTACATGCTTGCATTTTGTAGATCTAGTGTACTTATTACAGTCAATCTAACAAGAATGTATAACATGTTGCTTTCATGAACTACACTATTTGTGAATCTGTGCCCATGAAAGTTCTTACTGAATGTGACCAGACTCAAAGTGCAAACTGGTTGCAGTCAGAGAGCAAGCTGAAAGCAGCCACACCCTCTTGATCTCTAGGGATCAGCTGGGAAGCAATGGATTGATTTGCTGTCAAATTTCTAACTCAAAATGCAACATTATCTCCTCATTTTTCCAACAAAAGCTATTGGCCAACTAAGTTGAGAGGAAACAGCAGAGGGACACTGGAACTTACAAATTGTTATGTGAATCGTAACAGCAAAAGCCTTTGTTAGTGATTACAAGCAGGAAACAAAAGGCATGTATGTTCTTTAACATAACATGTATCATTCAAATAATTCTTGTCTAAAATTAACCAAATAATTTTTTTCAATCTGAACCCAGAAGCAACATACAGACATAATAAAATCTGAATTCCAAGTTGAAAGGAGTCACTGTCAGATACATTATTTTTAAAAGAGTGGAAAACTTCAACTGAAAGTGAAAGCAGTGATTAAATGGCTCAAGGGAATGAAACACCTGGAAATCCCAAGGAAGAAAAATAATCATATATCTCTCTTTCTTTTTGAGTGCAGAAGACCTGTATTAGTTATGAATTTGTTTTCTTTCCAGAAACAACTGAAGAAATTAGTTGCTTAGAGACTGCAATGCTGCTATCATCTGAAAGGATACCTCTAGAAAACAGAGAAGAATAAAGAAAGTGAACAGTAAAAAAATTAATGAAAATTAAAAAGTGCATTGAAGCAAAGAGAATATACAACAAACACTCTCTCCTGACAAATAATTTGCAAGATTTAGATATTTTAGTAAAGGAAATAACTATGAGAACTGTAATAGGGTTTTTTTATCAGAGATAATAAGGAAAGAAAATAGTCTAAAAAGAGGAATAAAACAGAGATAAAATTGGGCTGATAACAGGAAATTTAGTTACTCTGGAAAGGGAAACTCTTTGAGCTGGAAAGACTGGTACTGTTCATGACTGTTTCAAAAGCTAATTTTTGGTAGAAAATCAGCACAGGATAGGCTAAAAAATACCTTCAACACCCTCCCCCTCCGCAAGAATAACAAGGACAAATAACTAAAAAAACCCGCCCCAAAACCCCTGTGAAAGAAAGAAAGAAAAAGATAAAATAATGTTGTATATCACTATTACAGAGATTTAATAAAGAAAATATTACTCCTAGGGCTTTAAGTGCAATTTTTTTTTAACCAAATATTGACTCATTTGTAAGAGAAAGCCTAAAATTTATTCTTTCAACTTACCGCAGATTCTTTTAGAACTAATTTGAATATTGCCATAACTTTACCACTTCAGGCAGAAAACTAATTTAACTTGATATATTACAGTGAAGCTGCCTAAGACAGCACTGCATCAATTCTGTTGTAGGTATAATTTTCAGCCAAAAAATTTCATACATTCAAGAAAAAGCTTAGTGTTTATTTTCCTCCAGCTTCTCCTGCTTTTCTGCATTTAAAATTTATGTAACTTGAATATTATTTGAAAAAATCCCCACATATTTGAGGCAATATTAATTTTAAAAACCCTACATTAAAAATAACTAAAATGATACATGAACAAATTACTTATGTTTGTTGGGATAAGAAGTGAGTTCTAGCAGTATCCTGCAGCCCCACAGTGCTAGAGTGAATATTCCTCCTCCCTTCCAGCCCATGCTATGCTTCTCCAACAGCCTAGGGAAGCATCAAGGTAACACTGGGAGTTCAAGCTTGGAGGAAGGGATTTACCACTGAGACCTGTTCTTGTCACCACACCCTTCAACAACATGAAGCTGGTGGGAAGTGAGAGACTAACAGCCTACCATCTTTAAGAATTCATGAAGTTGTGAAAAAAACATACTTGGAAAAGCAAGGGAGGGTTGGAAATGCTGAGAAGAGACAGGACAGGAGAGCCTAGGAGATGGTAAAGGACTAAAATACAGGTGGACATTCACATCCTCCAGTTCCTTGGAGCAAAATCCCAGTTAACTGTTTCTAAGCATTAACATGAAAATTGGGGAAAGAATCCTACTAGCTCTTCCCTGAACATTGTCAGCTGCCCTGGCAGCCATCCTCCACAGCATCAAGCTGGTTTTGGGGCCATGGGAACAAGGTGCTCTCTCACAGTGTCTCACTGGTGAAAGCTGCTACTGACTCATGGATGCTGCCCTGCCCTCTATGCTTAGACATAATTTCACATATTAAAGTTACCTCTGAAGATAGCAACAGCAGTAATAATATATCTAAAGAGATTAAAAGCTAAGGTTAAAAGAACACTACATACAATTTATTTAAATATAGTAAGACTTTCTATGAAATGATGATAGGATTCCTTACAGCAGAGTATATTCTCCAGCTCCTAGCTGTTACTGGATTCAAAAACACAATTAAACCCAACAACACTCATAATAAGTTTAAAACTGTGGCAGAGCCAGGAAAAGATGTCAAATGAGTTGAATTAAAAGAAGAGCAGGACATCCTGCTCATTATTCTAAGATGTGACAATGATTTATTCCCTTACTATGGACCTTACAGATGCAGTCAAATCCTTGCTCTTAATCTGTGAGAGAGCAACAAAAGGTTTCTGTGAACTGGCAATAGACCATTCTCACAGTACAGGGAAGAGTAAGAAGCAGCAATTAGGACACATTTCAGTTTGGCAATACTGCACTGATCCAATGGATTATTTGGATTAGCTGCAACCCTCTGCTTTAAATAAAAAGCCCTGTAATATTTCTTATTTAGCTTCTTTAATCCACTGTGTTTAATGAACACAGGTCTACATTCAAACCTTAATCTTTCTGAGCCTGAGCAACAGATTGTTTTTCCATCCTGTCATTACCTACCTTCCATGGATTCTGAGATACCTTAGGTAACATTAGGGTTATAGTACTTAATTACTGTAGAATTTAATACTTAATACAGTATAACTTATTAATACAGCTATCGAATAAAGTGATGGAAGCAAAGATATGGTTCAGTTTCATTTGGGTTTGGTTTCTTTTTTCATAAGATGGGAAAGGGTTTTGAGTAGTCTGTGAAAAAGCTGAATGCTGGTACTGAGATCAGTTTTTGGCTGGTATGTCAAACTGAATCAGACCAAGAAGGAGCCAGACAATAGTTTTTCCCCATTCCTTATAATTCTTCTTAATCTTTTCAGACTGGTGCATATTTAGAAATAAAATCTAGGCAGATGGGTAGGACAATATGATAGAAATGCCAGGCATAAAAAGCAAGTGGACAGGATGGCAAAAGAGCAAGTATCAGTGAGTAAGCAGACTCAAAGAGCAGCAAGGAGACACTGTATTCAAGGATCAGGTGAAAAGGCATGAGGAAAATGCCAAACATTCAGCAAGTTGCTAAAGCAGTACCAAACATTCAGCAGGTGTGCCAAGCAGCAGAAGAACAATCCCACAAAGTCAGCAGATGCACTCAGCAGGAAGGCAATGCCAGGCACTTGGAGCAGGAGACAGGGCAGCAGGAGGCCAATGCCCAGGTACAATCAGATTGAGAGGACAATAAGGAGGTGACACATGCCAGCCAACAGATGGTCAGGGCAGTGGGTAGTCACTGTCAAGCAATTAGCTGGTCAAGAGGCAATGCCAGACAGTCAGGCAAAGGGCCAAGATGTCAGGACAACAGCCAGCAGGTAAAGAGAATATAAGACAGTAGTGAATGCCAGGCAGTCCCCAGACAAGGCAGAAAAAGACCAAAGCCCACCAACAATCAGATGTAACTGTTGGCAAGAGCAAAACATAAGCCTGCCAAATGACTGACAGGGTAGCAGGGTGGCAGTGCTTTTCCAACAACTCAGGATACCACGAGTGAAACAGTCCCAAGAGTCTAGATGCTCACCCTTTGGTAATATCATTTGATCAGAGTGAACCATGAAAATCCACAGGAGAATAGCACACAAATGGAAATAGCAAATGAGTCTGACCCTAGCACTTGGGGAGGCCATGGGACCTTCCTATAAAACAAAAATATGAGAATCCACAAGAAAATCAAACAAATGGGAAAAATGTGTCTAAAAACCATTTCTGATGATGATTTTAAAAGCAAAAAAATACTAGCAAAGAATTAGTTTGGAAATGATTGGGTGGGATTGAAGATGTTGCTTACCCCTCTCTGGAGCCCACATAATGGGAATGTTGGGAATTTCTGCAGCAGAAAAACAGAAGAGAAAAGGGATTTCTGACTCCCAGTTCAAGGAAAGCATGTCAATTTAGGACTGGGTAATCTCTTTGGGCAAAAAATAAGAATTCAACTGAATCTTTGCCCATCCCCAGATACATGCCTTTATGGAGGTTTGTGAAAAATTTAAGAAGCCCACATCACTTTCATCTCATGACCTCCCACCCTTGTTCCCCCAAACCACACTTACCTCTAGCACCTCTAGTATAAGAGGGGAAAGGGATTGGTCTTGTGAGCTCATTCCCATATCCACTGCAAAATGGCTTGTGAAGTTGAACAGGAGTACCCATTAGCCACTGCTGGCCATTTGTGAGATAAACGGAAATCATCATTAACTGCTGCTCATTATCAGTGCAGGCTGGTGGTTGAATTTGGCTTAGACACACCCACACTCTAATGAAAAGAATTAGTCTTATGAATCTTGTGGGGTGACCCTCTTCTAAGTATCAGACTTTTCAGCACCTATTTGTTACCTGGAATATCCTCTTCTCTTTAACTTAAGCATTTTGCTATTTAATATGGTTAGTTTTTAAACAAACTCTCTCGGAAACCCTAGCTGCTGCTTTATTTCAGAAACATGCAATGAAATCTGAAATGTAAGAACTGAGAAAATTCCAACACTAATAAAGTTCAGTAATTTAACTCATCTGTCATTTAAATCATGACACTTTTCATCCAGTATCTAACTAGAAACTAAAAGAATCAACCAAGAAGCAAGGCTTCACTATTTCTGCCTACTTCGAAGTCCACACTACCTGAATGTTAACTTTTTATTGTCAACACTGAAAACCTACACTCCACTTTGACAAGGCAGTAATATGAAACAAGAAGCCAACTCCTCCCTCTTCAAACTGTAGAGAACATTAGATAATATAAAGGAATCATTAGCTTTGCTGTGTCCTTGCTGAATTAGGATTTTGAAAGGTTGCAGGGAGAATCTGTATGAACTTGCCATGTGCTCATATGCAACAAACTTTTTAAAGAATAAAAAAAAAAGTAGTGACAGACTAAGCTAATGGAACTCTATACTAATCTCTGGGTATCAACCGCTCATTCCTCTTCTAGCAGAGCAAGGCACAAGAATAACAAAGGTTAATAGAACTTCAAATTTAAAAATTTGGGTCATAGAATAAGAATTTCTTCCATACCCAAACTTTTCCATATTGAACACTACTATTTGGACTTAGAACAAAATAGCAAATAATTTAGGCAGAGAAGACCAAGAGACTTCCATCATATGATTTGTAATGTCATAAACCAGGCAGGAACTGCAGATACTGGCTGAACCAGAGATATCAGAGTACAAGGTACTAAGGGCACACATTGGCAGTTTTATAAAATCCTGTGATTTTGTGGCCAGCAAAAACTACAATTAGCTGCACCACATCAAGAAATAAAATTGCTATCACCTTCTCTCTGAAGGGAGATCTTTCAAGCCTAATGAGAATGAACTATGACAAACTGATCTCAGCGTACCAAAAGAAAATGCTTATTTGTGGAGGAAAATAGGGACTTTAAAAATCCACTGACAGTTTAAATGTCAACAATAAATAACAGTAGGTTATGCACCTCACTATTAATTTAAGTACTCTGATGACAGAGTGACTGGGAAAAGAATATATGCATGAAGGGACAAGAAATGAAAATATAGTCTAGATAAAGGTTAAAAAGTAATTATTTTTTAGTCCATAACTGATAAGACTTTCGTGCCTAAGCGTGACAATAGTCATTTTGGTTTTCTATTTTGGAACTTATACTGAGTCAACATTTTGCTAAAGCTTCACTGCTCCATGTGGTAGCAATTAGCAAAAGCAGGAGAAGGACTAGTTATAATCCTAAGAATAACTCCTGAAGCCAGCTGCTTTCCAAGACTCTTCTAGTTTCTTTCCACTTAGTGGCTAGAAAAGCTCCTACACAGCAGGGAAGAAGTAAATGAGAAATTTTCTATTCTTTAATAAGTATTAGTTTTAATGATCAACTATTTTAATAATGAGTCATTTTGCTATTCTGGTGTGCTAATGTCAAAAGGACTACCTCAATTTTTCATACATCTTAAATCCAAACTAGTATTTGCCCTCTTGTTATCATGTCTTTAAGTTGCCTTCACAGAGAAGCTTTCCTAACATGTCTATATTATTTTTTTGTTAATTTTCCCTGTATTTAGCTTTTACTAAACTCTTTATAATAGACCATGACCAGAAAAAATGACACATTAAGGGCAAAAATTACAGGCCTGACAATGTTCTCAAGATTATATTGCTTTAACTTGATGTTTAATTTTGTTCAGTTTCCTATTATCTTCTCCAAAGTGATGTTTTAATAGAAACTATTTTTAGAAATGCCTAAGAGGAAAGAAAAATTCCAAAAGTTCCAAACTGAAAATTTCATTATGCAGAAGTCCCATGGCAGCCTATTTTTCTTCCCCAGTTACAGAAAGGACTAAGATATATTTGCTGTTGTGGCAACACTGCTAATACGAGACAAGCCAGTTTATTTAAACTAATAGAGAAATGTCTACATGAGCTGGGGGCTCTACAGTGAAAACACAGCTAAAAGACATCAGTAAAACCAAGAGGAGGAAGACTCTTCTCTTTACCCCATTAAAAAAGCACACCATAATCATAATGTTCATGGGTGTACTTTTGGAAGTACTGGGTTCAGTCACACAGGAACCATTTGTCCACTCTCAGGACATGCCAGCTTTCTTCCAACCGCCATTTCTAAATTACTTTGGAAAAAAACCCTTTAATTTCAAAGTTCAAGAACAAAAAGGTGAGATTTCCTGGCTCATTATTGTGGCTTTGTTTCTCATTTTATGAAACATTCAAATTCCTTACTGCTGTTTTACTATTCTTTTCAGCAGAGCTTTCAAATATTTCCTACATGTTTGAAAGTCAAAAAACACAGCCTCTATTTGCTATTCAAGTGTATTAAGGACACCTAAAAGAAAGCAAATAAAAGCTGATCCTCAAATGAGCAAAAATAACCAAAGGCTTAATAGGAATTCTATTAGCATTACCTTTATGATATGATGGTCAGACAACTTTACACAGAAGGTTAATACATCAGTTAAGTAATTAAAAAGATATTTGCCCCAGCATTCTCAGCCAATATTATCAGGGTTTTACATTTTCAAAAAAGAGACAAAAGCAATAAATGTAGTCCTTCTGAATTCAGGAAATAAAATTGTTTAATTATTATTTTCAGGATCCATTTGATTCAAACTATCTTCTCATCTAACACGTACAGAACATAAGGCTGTAAGTGCAGGATGATTAATTTAATGTCATCTGTGATTTCTGCAAGAAATACAAGCTAACTTGAGTGATGTTTCTCCCACTAGCCAACACTTTTGATTTGACAGAATTAAAATGCAGAATACAGCTCTTTAGGGAATTTACTTGTCTGATTAATCTCTTAAACAAACAAACAAACCCAGATACATAAAGCCTCTCATAATGATGATTTTACTAGATTTTTTTGGCTCAAGCTTTTTACTACCAGCTATTTTTACAATTCTCTTTAGTAGGTAAAGAAAGTCTTTAGTACCATAAAAAGCCTTTAGTATTGTACATTATTTCCCAATGACAGTACAGGCAAAACCAAAGTCATTTCTCAGTGTTCTTTATAATAAACTAAACAGATTGAGTTGTGTAACTCTCACAGAAAGCATCTCTCCTTGCCTTTGTATTTTTTTTTCCTTTTTCTATATCCACTGTGATGGCTGAAACTTTTTAAAAGGAATGTCAATAAAAACATGCAGCTTTGCATTTTAGACACATCAGTCCCATATGCAGACAAGTATTGTCTGTATTTGTTTGATGGTCTCATTTTTTTGAGTAACCTCTGAGAGGTAAGTGGAGCTGAAATGGGATCTGCCTTTCTTGCCCCTCACATTTCTCACTACTGAGCAGCTTGCAGGTGTTTCCATGCAGTGACTGCAATTGATGATAGCAAAACCAAGTCCTTCAGTGATGATGGCATGCTACCAAGTTTCCCCGAGAAACTCAAACAAGAGAAGAGAAAGGCACTCTTTAGCCCTTTGTAAGTCAGCTTAATCAGAGTGGAAATTCCCAAAACACAGGTACTTCTGTAAACAGACAGTGTGCTGTGTGATGCAAATAATTTGTATACTGCTGAATCTCAAAGAAACTGGTAATAGATGTTAATGAAAAGTGTTCTGCAACTTATAAACATATCAATTCTGCTATAATAACATACCTTCCCAAGAGAGATTAAAAATCTAAATGTTTAATTGCAAACTGAAGTATTATGGCACATAAATATATTTGAATTGTATTAACACCAAATACAGCATATCAAATAATAAATTTTATTGAAAAATTAAAGCAGACGAGATAAAGACCTAATCATATAAGCTAGGAACTGCCTGGAGGACTAAGAAAAAGGAAATAGAACAGAGTTGCTGAGAAACTTCTAAAAGAGTAGCACAGAATTTGGAAGGAGTCTGTCACAGAGCAATCTGCTCCATTTAAGCATCTTTGTTGATTGGGTGCACATGGCAAGGTTTTGTAATGCCAGCCCTCTAGGGTTGGAAACAATTTTCTAACAACTATGAAGGCCTCAAAAGATGATGGCAAGTTACAGGGTCAGATGTCACCCATACTCAGCATATACATACAGTAGCTCACCACAGAAATCAAACTTAACTCAAGACCTCCATTAAGAGATATGAAAAGCTACAGTTTTAAAAGAGACTACAAAATTATTTTTTTAAAATAGCTATTAAATTTGGGGGTAACTGGAATATTGAAGGGTGAAAAACTGGAGCATTAGCCTGGGTTATTAGAGGATGTACAATTTCATATTATTCCTACCACAAAATTACTTATGTCCCATGTGAGATGAAGGCTTCATTCCTCCACACTATGGAGCCATCCTGAAGTGACAGTCTGTAAAATGGAAATTATTTTCTTTTGGTCCAGTGCCAATAATAAAATATTGCTGAGGAAGAACAGAAGTAGTCCTACATCCACAACAAACAATACTAGAAATCCTGCTGCTCTGGAAAGGCTGCATTTGAACCAAGGAGGACAAAAATCTCCTACATATAACTTCTAGTTTAAGTTTCTGCCTATTAAATGGAAAGAGTTATTTGAAAAGTTTAAGTCTCAGTGGATTTAGGTTACTTTGATGAAATGTGTTGCTGTGAGAGTATGGCTATAACATGACTGTCCTACTGTGTCATAAACATCTTATTTGTTTAACAAAGTTTAAATGGAAGCAAACAAACAAAACACATGAAAACTGAAAACAATAGAGATCAAGAGGGTTTTCAACACTACTTGAGACAGAGAAATGGAAGGATATAGATACTAAAATAGTCTGCAGAAGTAAAATGGAGTGTAAAGAAAAATCCATGAAAGATACCTTAGACAATGGGGAAGAGCCAAATGATAGAAAATTTGCATTTGGCCAAAATTTTAAAAATGCTGGTTCAATTTTGAACTGAATATAAAAAGACATATTACAGAAGAACTGAGACTTTCTTGTATCCAAACATGGCTTCTGTGTACTACATTTGGAGTATTTTGTTCATTCTGAGAATGATTTTTCAGAAACATTAATGAACAGAAGGGAGTTCCAGAGAACAGTGATTTCTTTTCATAGGTCAGAGAATTCTGATGAAAGAATAAATAAGTATGCATTTATTTTCAGACAAAATTTTTAAAGGTATGTGTATAAATAAATTTAAACCAGTCCATAAGTAATGAAGAATATAAACAGCAAGAACTGAAAGAAGCATTCATAAATTTTCCAGAATGCTAAAAAGTAGGAAGACTCTAAGGAAATAGCTGTCTGGTGTCTGCTCTTCTATGTTTTTTATAAAGTATTTCTTAAAATCTTAGGGCTCAAAATTACCTGCAGTGTGGATGAACTACTTGTGAATACACATTGTGACAAGAATGTCTATCACCAGCTGAGGACAATATGTTGATTTCTACTGCTATTAACTAAGTACATAAAATTGGTCTCATAGATGGGTAAACAAGACTCACACAGAAGCATACTAGCCACAAAGGATAAGAAAGCAGCTACAAGACTGTTAGGAGACAAACAAGTGAATTTTTTGAATGTACAATATTGCAAAAGAAGAAATGCAAAAATACAGAAGACAGAAAACTGAGCAGAGGATCCATATATATGTGATATATTCTTTCCCTTTATACTGAGCAACAGCAACAGAGAAAATGCATTAATATCTCAGAAGAATTCCTAGTCATTGTTAAAAATGCTGCAACATTATTTTTTTCACAAAAGCTAATGAATAGTATGATCAACTTTCTGTAAGAATACCACTTAGTAGCTCCAAGAAATAAATGTTTGATCTGGAAATAAAAAATGAAATTTCCCTAAATAAGTTAACTTGGGCTATACTTGGATCTCTGTCCAGCAACAAACACTTTTTAAATCAGACTCCAGCAGAGATTTAAAGACTATTTTCATAAAATATATGTGAAATTACATTGTAAAAAAAAAAAAAAAAAAAAAAGGCATTGTATCTAAAAAATTAGGCTTACACTTCAGTTTGCATTTAGTACAAAAGCAAACTACCAGCAACTGCCATAAAAATAAAGAATTCCAGTATTCACTAGTAACACATATAACACACTTTGAAATACAGCCATTCATTGAGTGAATTTGGTTTTTTAGATATCCACATGCATTTCATCACTTCAAGTTGTGTAGTCAAGAAAATGAGGGATATTCACACTGCTTAAGTAAACTGACCTTTGCCCCTCAAAATGTGAATCGTAGGAGCTAATTCAAAAGCCCCTCTCCATGCACTGATTAGACTGAGGTTATAAACTTAGGGGTCAGAGATAGGCAAGGAAAATCAGATGTTGGGAATATTCCTATACTCTTCTACTCTGTTACAAGAAAAAATGTTACTGCACATCACTGAAACAACTGCAGTAACCTGGAATAGTTCTGATATAGTGTTCAAAAGGCAAAGTGAGTGGGGAAACTACTAATTTTTTGGGATGCTTAATTACATATTTCTGAGGTATCAAGAAGCCATTTTTAGCTACATTATGCTAGGCACTTAGTTTCAATTTTTTCAACAATTACAAAATTCAATTAACACTAAGTCTTTGGGCTGCAATTATTCTTGGGGACTACCTTTATTGTGTATGTACAATAGCAATTATATATCTATACTAGAAAAGAAGCTGAGAAACCTGCTTTCTAATCCAAAGTACAAGGGAATTGGGGAGAAGCAGGTCTGAAACATACCAGTAGAAGTATGACTCAACAGACTACTGATTCTGTTCTAAGGAAAAGCAGTAAAACATATTCCATTATCAAATTCAATTCTTAAAAGTTTTAAATTAACATCTTAAAGATGACATCTCAATAGCACAATACCATGATCACCTCCTTTCACCATCAGTTCAGTGATGAGAGTGTGCTGAACCAACACCAGACACACAAGGGATGAAAACCATTCCCTACATCAATGCAAGTTTTCCTAAAGGCTTGTTACTGCACATTTCATGTTGACATAATGAATTTTCCATTTTGGGTTTTCTCACTGACCCAAAAGACATAAAATACGGGGACAAAACTCAGGCTTCTTAGTATGTTTTTGATATGACACATACTGGCAAACTGATTTTCTTCCCTTCAAAACATTTGTTTGAATGAATGATGTAATAAATCCTATCATAGGGACAATGCTTGTCATCACCACTTTGTAATAAACCTGAGATTCTGTATCTCCACTGTGATTTAAGTTAATCTAATTTAATTTAGTGAAAAGTAAAGACTCTCCTATATAAGTTCTTTTTAAATATGAGAATTGACATAATTTGACAGTCAGAGCACTTATTTCTCTTATGATCAGTCCAAGTCTTGCACATCTATTACGTTTCAAAACAATGCAGTTTTTCTTCAGTACAAGTTATTAATGGTTTTTACATCAACATGTTTTTATTATACAGAGACACAGTAACAACCCAGATAACTTTCAGAATGGCTTACTCAACAAAACTAATGAAAAAAATCATCCCTGCCTGTAAAATTAGTTTGAGTAACAGCAATGCAGTATAAAGAAAATACTCGGTGTTTATGTGCAGAGTTGTCATTTATTTATTTTTTGTCTCCAAATGCTGAGAATCTGTAGCTGATTTTTTGCACTAGCTCAGTGCTTCATCTGGCACTGCTGCCTAGGCTTGACCCTGCACAAAGGAAAACTGAAGCAGAAATTAATCCCTCCTTCTACACAGTCCTGGTAACACAACCTTTAAAAGCATTATGCTAGTTTGCAAGCAAGAGACAAACTTAATCAACTCATTTTTCCATTGTGGTGGCTTTAGCAAAGTGAATAATGTGTAATCAGTTTTGCTAGGTACCACACTGTGTTCATCTTAACATTGTTCCAATTTCCTGATACACAGACTGCCCCCCCAGGTTTTAGTTACTCAAAGTTTCTAGTATATAAGCTAAAACGATCAGAAGTAACGAACAGGAGCATTTAGTTTACATGTTTCTCTAGTTACACAAATGTACAACAAATTAAAAAATATTTTTAGATTCCTCACGGGAAAAAAAAGTTGAACTTCAGTCATCGGCAAAACATTTTTAAGTAAAATGCATTGTAGATATGCTCTAAAGAACTCAAATCAACTTGAGAGTCTAAGAAATTGAAAACATACATGAGTACTTAAGAGAAACCTAGGCATATTTAATTATGCAAATAAACACAACTCACTTGATCTCAATTCTGCCCTTTAGCAAACATAATCACACCAAATAAAATAGGTGATTTTAAAAGCTCATGTTAATCTTATTTGGAACCATAAATACCAAAATTCTTTAAGAATAATCACACAGTCATTTCACATGACAACTCATGGCCATGAGTTCATTAGGTTAAGCTTCTCATTCTTCCCCCACTTCCTTTAGCTCCATGTAAGTGTAATATAATTTCCTCAGCAACATTTACTGGTGCAGATTACCTCCATATCTGTGCCACTTTAGATTTTTTTGACAAGCAGATCCATAGTAGTTTTGCATAGAATTGTTTCCCCCTTCTGTCTGCCTCACACTCTTACCTATAACCCAATAGCTGTCAATGCACTATTCTGCAAGGGAGAATTACAGGATCTCTCTTATCCTACTCTTCCTTGCATAAGACACAACAAAAGCCATGCAAGATTTTGCTTAGCTGTGCTGTACTGCAGTGCTAAGGAAACTGCACCACAAAGCCATTAGAATTTTGTTTTGTAAGGGGACTGGGAAACCATTATACTATACCAAATTTTAGTTTGAAAATCATTTAGGGTCAGAACCCAAGGTCAGTAATTCTTTTGTGCTGTATTTTCTATTCCTTTTCTGTGATTGCAAATTGTGTGGGACTTGACCTGTCTGCAGATACTGCAAAGTAGAGTTATAGAGGAAAACAAGACAAAATAAAAAAATTTAAAAATCACCCCGTCCTCCAGACTCATGCATTTCTACACCAAAGGGCAGATTTTTCTATCCCAGGACCATCTCACCTCTGGAGTGACATCTCGCGGTGCAAACCCTGTTCCTCCAGTTGTTAAAATCAAATTAAGCTCCTTTTCATCACACCAATCTATCAGCGTCTCCTGAAAGAGAACATGAATCCTGTCAGATCTAGCAAGAAATGGTTATCTCAGAAAATACCTGAAGACTTGAAATGTCTTAAAAACAGAGACACACACAATACAGGGAATTATAAACCACTCATGGCTTTTCATACAAACATTTAAAACCACTATTTATAACCAAGATAAGACAGAATAATGCATGTATCCACATAATATTATTTTGCATATGGAAACTGAAATTCAGTTCTCCATCTCTTGACCTGAAATGGAAAACAAGAATTCATAGCTAATAATTTCTACCACTGTTTGTTTTGATATATAAATAAAATATTCTTTAATACACATTAATAGAGTATGGACATTTAATTTGGATTACATCACAGATTCTTTTTACAGTAACTTTGGTTTCCACACTGCACTTCTTAATAGCCTGAAAAAAAAGCAAGAACCATGTATCTGTAAGCTTTACTACCAAAAGATGCAATAATGCACTTGGTGCAGCTGGTGATGATCTATAATCATCTTTCCTACATTCCCCCAATATCTCCATAGGAGTGTCTATACCCATTCCAAAGCTGGACTAAGAAATCTGTCATGTAAATTCAATGACTTACAATACTGGATAACTCGTGATACTAGAAAAGTGTTTGATTTGCATTCATTTTAAAAATTACTTTTTAAACTTAGATAAAAAATTATCATAAGCAGAAATCTTATTTAATCTCAATGTGATTAAATCACTTATCCTTTGTACTCGACTGTGAGCCAGCACAGCAGGAGGATGTCTGCTGAGAGGGCAAAATTAGCTGTGTTGCCTAAAGTAAACTCATCACATAGTAAAGTATCCATCTGCACAGATCAAATCAATTATTGAAACAGCTATCCATATTCTAGCAAAGAAACCACATTACTTGAAAATGTTTAGGGCAAATTTAAGTTTTGGGAGTATTATATTGGAAGGAAGGAATAGTTTTGGAGATTGTTGGTTTAAATCTTATTATTTATCATGAAATTAAGCTCTGCAAAATATACTGATATAAAAAGCTTGAAATAAAACTGTCCGGAACGTTTTAAAAAGTACAACCAATTTAGGTAATCCTCAGCTGGATTTTTGCAGGCTTCGTACTGCTATGCATCTTCCATTTAACAGAAGGATCATATACAGACACTTAAAAATTGCAACTAGAATAAACCTGTGTCTGACTGCAAGCCCCATCACACCAATACATCCAAGGATTACTTGAAGAATTGGCAAAACCAAAGGTTCTGTCTTTATTTCTCCTCTCTTTACTCATTACTTCCACTTTCTCTTTTGTATTCTGTCTTGTCTTAATTAAAATCAATTTAATCTTTTTACTCTACCCCTTTGGAGAATAACTCTCTAATTAACTGGGCTATAAGTGAACATATCAGAAGTTTGTTATATGAACATTTCAAATAAGCTCAGAAAAGGAACAAGGATAATGTCTCAAACCTGTACACAAATAAATGAACTAGTAAGTATGGCTCTTGTCTTACATTTTGAGAAAAAAAAAAAAAAAAGAATTATGGTATTAAAAAGGATTTTAGACCTTAAAATTCTTTGCTTCAATAACATAGTTATGCATTAGGAAAATTATTTTAGTGGTATCTCTATCATCTAGAAACATACTTGATTTGACTTAAATAGGTACAAATTTCAGAGAACACTTCAGAGAAGTTCAGTGTTTGGCAAAGTTAGACCTTAATATTAGACCTTAATATCACATTTATTTTAAAAATTAATACAAGCAGGGTTGTTTTTTTTTAAATCAGAATTTATCTTTAGATAAAATAAAACCTGCCAAACTCCTTTTAAAAAGAGAATAGAGCCTTCCTCTATTCTCATTTTGCCACAGTTCAGTAATATTCCCATTACTGGGGGTGGGGGGAAATTCATCTGAAAGAAAACTACAAAAGAAATCAATATACTAACTCTTCAATTAATCCAAGCAATAATTTAGTGACTATTACTGCAACTCCATCAGTGTACCTAGGCAAACTCCTAGATAGAAGTCTCCATCAAGTTCTTGCTATAGTAAACTTTCAGGCTTTCAAGTAGAAGACCTTTAACTATGAGGCAGTAAGTTTGGGTTTCATTGTATTTTAGAAGTGCAAATTTATCACTTAGCTATTTTAAAACCATGGAAAAATACCTGAGGCTTATATTCAGCTTATTTGTTTTCTCTCTAATCCAAAAATCTGTGTCCCACAAAATATTCTCATTGCTGTAAAAGAAGTATCTAAAAAAGGAAGCTCCACACTGATCAATTATGAACAAATGGTGGACTCAGGCCAGGTAGATTCTGTACTGGCTTTGCAGGGAACTGAATTTTCTGTGTCTTCAAATGAAGATTTCTCTAGGCAAGTGACCTGATATTTGGCTTACTGATGCTATACAAGCAAAATTATTATATAACATTTCAACCAAAGAAAATTTTATTTAATATTTTTTATGCACATTTCTTCTCTTCTATTGTTTCACTGATGATAAGCTTTCAAGAGAAAATGGCTAGGTCAACAGATTATGTAAAGCAGTATTATTTCATTCAAGCCTATGGAATGATGCTGATGGATACAAAATACAGTAGCTGGCTCTGAAAACAGTCCAGTAAAATTACCACCAAGTTTTAAAAAGCCAGAACAAAGCAAAGAACTCTAGGGAATGGAAAAAAACCCCAACCCAGAGTAAATAGCTCAATACTTTTAACAATTAGTATCCTAAATTAGGCTTTATCAGTTATTCTCCAGGATCAATATATATTATACCAAAAAAGAAGTAATTACAGACAGCTCGTCCACAAATAATTTTATTTCAAAATGACACAACATTTTCAGATTTCACTGAAGTCCTGGTCTAATTATATTTATTATGTCTTCCTGATGCACAGAAGTAAAATGTCAGGCCAGTTGTCTCCTTAAGCTTTAGATTACATCTAGTTCCCTGTCCTCTTTACCTAATTCCTTGTATTTTCTCTTTTAAATACATTTAAATTTCTCACATTCAAATGAGCAAGAAATCGTTAGGTATAACAACCAACCACTTTCTGCCTCTTGCTCCTGTGAGTTCCCTCTCTCCTGCAACCTGGAATTGCTCATTGGACTTCCCATGCACTGCCTAGTATTGAAATTCCTTCAATTACAACACTTCTCATCAAAACTTTATGATCTGCTTGAATCTTCTCATGACCAGCGTTAACTTCATCACTGCAGAAAAATCTTGCCTGATTTGTTCTCTGAGTTCTTAGTCTTTCACATACAAATTTACTGATTTAAAGATCAATAAAGATCAATACCTCATGGAAAAAATGCCTACAGTGTGTAGCACAGTGCAGAAAGCCTATGTCTATGGTAGGTACATGCTTGCAAAGTCATAAAGGTACCACCACATTAGGATACACTAAGTCCAAAAGCTGTACAGATGCATTTTTGTGGCACCACACCTAAGCTAGTGCTACCTGACATTTCAGACAGTGAACAGCTTGAACACTCACAGACACATTTCCTGCTGTGGAGGCAACTTAAGCATCTCCATGTCCAAGATGCAACACTGCCATTGTTGCAACGAGTGCAATGAGCAAGCCACAAAATTTTGGTAATTTCCTTTTGTATTTAAAATGATTTCTAGGGTTCAGGTTTCTCCCTACACCACTCTGCCTTGATCTACAGGGTTCAAGAGAGAAAATACATCATGCTTGAATTTGGTCAGGTTTTCCAGCAAAAACCTGTTTTCATGATTATCATTAAGTACTACTGCATTTCTAGTAACTCTTCCTTACTAATAATTTCTGCAGGCTAATGCCCCACCATGATACACAAGATACTCAATCACAGAATACACAATTACATTGGATAGGAAAATGGGCTATTCTCTACTCCATTAACATACCATCCCATCCCTTAATCTCTGCGTAAATTAACTGGAAAAACAAATAGGGATTCCTTTTTGGAATGACAGGAACAATGCCCTGATCTTTGGAGATAACTAAGGTTTGTGGATTACTTATCTTAGCCAAAAATTAAACTTGGGACTGGTTGCAAGTCTCCTCCAGTTCTCTTAGTGCTACTGTATGGTGATTTTCCACATAGACATTGACACTATGACCCTTAACTGGAGCAGAAATGCTACAAAGCACACAAAAAAGGTTGTTATGGATCAGATTAAATGCCTATACAGAAGAGCTGAAGTCCTGATGACTTCTTCTTTTCTATGATGGTATGTCTTCTATGGTATGTCTTGCCTTTTTTTTATTGTCCTATTTTTGCCATCACTGCTATGAGAGTGTGATAACACTCCCACGTGTTTCTGTTTCCAAAATTACTAGAATATCTTCCTTCAAGTCAGTATTCTGGTGGTTACACTTAGATAAACATGTATACATTTTTCTGATCAATACATAATTTACTTCACAATACAAGGATTGTAAAAATAATCTCAATACACATACATATTTTCATATACTATGGCCACTAGAATATGACGTACATTGTTACAACTTAAAACACCCAGAAAGAACAGGTAAATGCTAAAAATATAAACAGGGCAGGTTTTCATAATGAATCCATAGAGAATTTCTCCTTTCAGTATTGAAACTAGTTTAAAAATTCTCAATTCTATAGTTAACAAAGATGTTTGGCATTTTGGTACATGCTAGATTTTTCTACCAGGGTGCAATTGTGAAGGTATTTCACCTTATATGCATCACCAATCACATAGTAAGTAAAATACATAAAAACTTAAACTGCTGAATAATTATAAGTGTTAAATATGAAATTTAATTATGAAACAACATACATTTATTTACACTGGACCTTGAAATGTAGTTTCAGTATAAACTGGTTTACAGCCATGCACACTATCCAGAAGTATTCTCAAAACAACTTCATGTGACTTAAAAGATCACTGTGGCTTCCAGAGCAAACTACTGATAGTGTTCAGAGATGCCAAAGTCTGTGTTCTCCAGAATAGATCTCCAAACTACAAGCTTTGTAAAATAATGTAAATTCTGTATTTGAAAGCAAATCCTGTTTACTCTAGGAAAATACATTTTTAAGTTCTAAAAGAAACATAGAACAGTATGTTTTTAAATGTGTAATGATAACTTTCCTTAGCAATCCAAGTTAAATAAAAAAATATTCAAATATAAAAAGCCATAATATATATCAATCTACTTTTCTTCAACACTTTTTGGGCTCAAGCTTAAAGAGTGTACACGATAAATTTCATGTATGTTGATTTAACATCATCACAATGAAGAAACTATAATGAATGACAATATGGCAAAACAGATCAAAAAAGAGAAAGTCTGCATAATCACAGCTTTGCTACGAAAACTGGATGTCATTTTAACCACTGAGTTTCAGGAACATAGCAATTAACACATTAAAATCTAATAGCAACCTTTACTTAGTCATGTAGCTTGGACAGCTCCAGACCCCAGCTCACAAAAAATTAAGCCTGATTCTATGACAGGAGAGGGCATACACAACTGAATGAATCAGGAATTCATGTCACAGCACACAAGGCAGGAGAAAAGAAGAACGAAAGGTAAAAGTAACCCATTTGTTCCTTGTATTATTCAGGAGTTTGAATTCTCTCTATACAGTGGACCATGGCTTGTCTATAAATTTAAAAAGGAAAATAATTTACTGGGGACCATGCAAGAACACGAATACCCATAAAGAAAGCTAGTGAAGCAAAGAGAGGAGTTCAACATTAAGTTTGAAAAGGAGAGAAGGTCTTAGAAATGTTAGTGTATTCTTGGAATTAATTTCATATAATTTTCCCTACTTCTTGTACTTCTTATTCTCATAATCCATTTTCATTGTTCAAAAGCTTCCATGAAATGTGGAGGCCTGAAGATACTCATTTGTAGAGCAACAAGTTTCCAAGAAATGAATCTCAAAATGATTTAAGAATTTCAGAAAATTAAACATTAAAACACTATGAAAATATGCTTGATGTTTTGTAATACCTCCATTCCTTTTATCCTTTCCCCACCAGCTGAAGGCAGAAAGTAAGAGAAATGTTAGGAATATGTTTAGTCTAATCACTGTATTCAAGAGACTTGGATGAAATGCAAATATGTATCTCACTGTGTCTAAATAGAGCTTTTCAAATTTTGAGATTTTACAGAACATAGTAAGTTGTCTTTCAAAGATTCTACAGGTACATTTGCAGTTTCCAGCATCACAGTCATGCTGCAGTTTTTTTAAAAAATACTAAGCTAATATATTAAAAGATCTCATAAAAATGTAACTATTTTATTGAAATGCAAAACTAAAGAAGAAATATAAGAAAAATGTACTCTATAAATGGCTTACTTTTTAAATGGAAATTTAATTACAGGCATTTTCCATTTCAAGTACATTGTAGCTATCAAGTACTTCAAGGTTCAACATACCTATGCAGCCAAATCATCATGACTGGAAGTGCCAACATATTTAAGAGCTGAGATTGGCAAAAGAATTTCTAATTATTTTGATAGAGAGAGGTAAAGAGTGGAGGTCATGCACAAGGTTGATTTCCCCTCAGAAAAGCAAAGGAAAGATTCTTATTTCAAGCTACCTACCTTGACACAGTAGTCTTAGTATAATCAAGAAAAATAGTGAATTTATTGTATGATTTAATAAATTGCATTAAAAACTACAAATAGATCTAGAACAAACCATGCACCTACATGCACACAAAGGCACAAGTCCCTTTTCCTTCTGCACAAAATCCTGTTCCCATCTAATGTTAGTGCCACTGGTATCCTCCTAGAGTCATGGTAAGGTTACCCACAGCTACCCACGGGAAAGGATTGGGCACTTAGCATAACAGTTTTCTTCAGAAGCTTGGAGGAAGAGATGGAACTTAGAGTCAGAATTAGATACTTTCCAAATGTGTCTGTGTCTACAAAGAACTTCACTGTTGACTCTGTATTTGGCAGATATATCCGTAAGTGTGGGCCTATGTGTGCCTGTGCTCATCTTTATCTAATAAAAATGTATTAGCAAAAGCACCAAAGTTCAATGTGTCTCATTTCTGCCATGCATAAAAGGCATCTCCCTAAAATATATTTACTCACTAAAATAAATATTACAGATTTATAAAAACTTTGGTTTTTCTTAAGAATTAAAAACAATTAAAAATTTTAGAAAGACATAATGCCTCCTTGCCAGTATCACTTTTCCTAGTGAGAACCTAGAGATGTAATATATTTTTTATTATCCTACACCAATACAAGCTAAATAGCAACTGGAATGAAAAGGAAAAAGAAGGCATAAACCCAAATAAATGAATCCAATATTACTTACTAACAACAGATGTTTTTAAATTTTTAAAATTTTCTTAAATTAAAACAGCACTTCAAAGACCTGTTATCACAAGAATAAATGCTTGGTTTTGGAGTCATAAACTTCAGATTACTGGGCACAAGAAGATGGCTTTTTCCACACTTTCTTCTCCTTTGCACACATACAGTGTTCATCTAAGGTTATTTAGAAAACTATTGACCTTGGGTTTTCTTAGAATGTGCAAAGGCAGCTTGATATTACACACAAGTCAGTAACTTTCTAAAGCTAGAGTACTTCATAATATTTTATGCATGTGTACCAATATCTACAGCACACGCATCTCATGTACCATAGATCAGAAGCTTCAGCAAAGTTTGCAGGCTGTAACTAAGCCCAGATAAACTACACCTTAATCTTACAGGAATGGCAAAGTGTCAGAAAACCAACTGCAAATTTCTTTGAGCTGCCAAGGCAACATTAACTGCTACAGCCCTAAGGAACTGGTAAAAGCACATCCACCATATTTGCAAAGGTGACAGTTTCAGAGAACTCTCAGCATAAACATCTCAGAATCACATTTCTGTAACAGCCTTCAACTCATATAACCTGCCCTTCTTAGAAACTGGACTTGAAAATAACCATCTGCAGAATTTGCATACAGGGACAAGTACATCTCCAGTTTAAGCTAGGTCATACCCCACGTCTACATGTTTAATTGGCAGGAAGTGTAGTGAATTAGAAAATTACTACAAGGCTTATATGATTAAAAAGAAAGAAAACCACATGAGATCAGCTGTGGAAAAAATGTTTAAACTCAAATGTTTGCTTTCCTGCAACTAAGAATCAATATACTAGTATAAAGATCAATATACTAGTATAAATATAACTGATTCTTACAGAATCTATTTCTAGCCTCATTTTCTAATAGTAAATACAATCTTACATGTTAGGTCACACACAGCTACAATTGTGAAAGACATTATTTAATTTTATTTTTTAAATTATGTTACAACTTACATGATCTCAAGTTTTCATGTAGCTCTCAATGGAAATGACAAATTGAATAGAATGAAGATATTTAAATATCTAAATAAGGTTAGGATGGGGGGAAAGATAAGAGATGAAACCATAGAGAGGGAGCTACTCAGTGTAATGCAGTTTGTGGTATAAATTTCCCCCCCATGTATTGTTCATGCATATTATCCATAGAGTCAATGAATGAAATTGGTTTTAAAAAGCAAATCTACTCCTTTACCTGTGAGAATACAGTAAAGAAAATTTACCTACCAATGAACAGCTGCAGTACTTTGAGACACTTAGTCCATACATATACTCTAAGAGTGGGTGGGCTCGTGGCCTGCCCTGCAGGGGCACTCCCACTGCTCCCCTCGTCCTGCTCGAGGCATTGACACACAGGGCAGAGTGCATCCGCCACCACTGCAGTTCCTCTTAAATGCACAATCAAACCTGAAAGAGATTCAGAAAGAGGGGAAAAGCAGGTAGGAGACTAATGTACATGCAGACTGTACCTCTCAAAGAACACCAGTTACTGATGAGTAACCTTTCTTCTTTGAGTCTGCATGTACATTCCCACAATGACTCACTCTGATCAGTTACCTTTGCCTTTTCCCATCCAGGAGAAGGCCTGAGGACTTCCATAAACAACTGCTGCATCACTCCACCAAAGGCTGAAACAGCCCTGGATCCTATTAGACTAAGACAATGCTGGGAGGAAGCAAAGAGAGAACTCCAGATGACCTTACAGGTAAATACCATACAATACAGATACTAAGTTTGTCCAGAGATCTCACAAACTTTTGTTTGGCCGTACGAAGTTCCTTGAGTCCACTCACAGACAGAAAGCCAAGTCATCCAAACTTTTTGATATTCCCGCAGTGCAACAAGAAAAGAAACAAACTAGAAAACTTGGACATTTGAAGAGAAATTATAAAGGCCTCATGAAATCAAAAATATAAGTATAAAATTCAATCAAAGAAGCCTAAGATCTGAAAAAGAGTACTGAAGGACTAATTTTCTTGCCACTCTGGATCTTCAGCATCACTTCAAGAAGGACCCCAGTATGACTGAAGAACAGATACTCTGCCCATATACAGGTAGTATGGAAAACAGCAGCTATAAAGACCCATATACTTCACTAGCTGGCTGAGAAAACTGTCTCCAAATGTACCACTTTCATAGACACAAGCAGAAGGAGTGAGCAGAGTAAGAATTTAAGAGCTCAAAAGGGGAGAAGCAACCACTGTAATACAGTGGTTTTCCACTGCATGAACAGTGGGAAACTGCCATCAATCATGAACAATTCAACACATCCTGATCAGCTGTTAGGAAGATGGGAGTTGTGTGGACATCAGTGTACTCAGAGAGAGCAACCTGGTATCCTCACCAAAATACAGAAAGAAATCAAAGGAACTACACATAACAAATATTCAGAGAGCTGAGATCAAAGCAGCAACAAACATGTCAAACAGACAATATCATTTTCCCATAGAGTATGCATGCCTAGACTATACTTTCATGCTACTAGCTATCATTACTCTGGAGAGAAGCAAATCTGACTGCCCTAGAGACGGATTAGTGTTTTGGCTTGGGAGTCCCAAGATTGCCACAGACTGAAGAACAAGGGAAGAGCTAAAATACGATGTCTATGAAGACTATGAAAGAAGTTTCTCACATAGCTGCTCATGACTACAACTACTGTCAGAACATGGTGGAATCACAAAATAAAAGCCCCACAGTTTTGTCTTTACTGAGTATTTCTCTTTATGTTTGCCAGTTGGGGTAACTTACAATCAATACACCATAAAAAGAGAACCATTTTACAGGCCTAATCCAAATAAAATTGCCATTAAAATGGCTCTGTTAAACCAGGCATCTGTATGACATGCCAAAACAATGAGCATATTTTAGCACAACCACAGGTAGCATTGCAAAAAAATCTAGCTCTCTAGAGTACTGAGAAAAAAAGGCCCTAACAGATAATGGGGTCTTCCTGAGGTGAAACCACTGCCATTTTGTAGCACATGTAAAGGTTACGGTCTCCTTCCTGTCCAAAATGTTCTTTATGTTTAAATAGTCAAATATGGTATTACACTTCACTGTGTGAAAAATGAGGCGTCAATTATGTCTGAGTCTATTAGTCCACATGATCCATATGGGGAAACAAAGGCAGCATGACTATAATAGATGCTCACAAACTCCTGAATTCCAAGTACTGATACTGTTCAAGCCAGAATGGAGTGACTGTGATGACACAGACACTGCTTTTTTCTAACCACAACAGAATTAAGGGCATTGATCTGAAATGCATGGAAATCCAAAGATATCCCCCAACACAGGTGCTCTTGCCCTCTAAAGAAGAGATTTTAATTTCTGGATGTTATGACAGATTACTAGTCTTTGACAAATAATATTGTCAATACAACTGCCTATTCAAGTATGCAGAGAAACTGCTGTTGAGAAGATGTGCCAGCATATTTTGAAGATCCTGAAAAATCTGTAACAACTATGTCAAGCACAACAGTCCCCTGGATGGAGTAATTACTTAATGGATGTATTTAGCACCTCCATGCTTGCTCCTACAGTGCACTATGATGGTGCCATTTACTAAAAAATTAATTGTTCTGAACATCAGTGTATGGATCCAGAACAGCACTCTGATATTGCCTGGTAACTTTTATTAGAATCATAGAATATCTTAAAGATGCTCTTCTTGTGCAATAAAGAAGCCAGCCTAACTGACATCTCTACATATTTGTAGTGGATCGTCCTACCAATTGAGAGACTTTAAGATTACTATCTATCACCTATAAATCACATATATTAATTCTCTAACATCTGATTACCAGGCATAAGATGTTTTCAGTCAACCAGTGCATGTACAGGTCAAGTGGCCTAACAACTAAAGCTAGGATCTTACTGTGATCTATGATAGTGACAATTTAAGATGGTGAATGACCTTCCACATCAAATAATCAATGTTAGATTTAGCTTCCAGAAAATAATACAGCATCAGTAAAGAAGCCCCCCATCCAAAACAAAGAAATGTCCTTTAGTTCTCTAAATATAAGGAAGATGTGGACATCCTGCTTGGATATATTCTTATGATAGGGATAAACAACAGAGAAAGGTATAAGCAACAAAACAAAGATGACTGGAGCATTCTGGTTTTGATTAGGTTGTCTGCACTTCCCTATTATCTGCCAAGTAGGAGTAATCCTGGAGACCCTGAAGATGATTCTCAAAAGTGATAAGGAAAGTAGAAAAATCACGTGAAATTATTTGATGGTTATTAATGCAAAATACATGTTAAGAGCTGTTGAAGGCAATGAAAAATGAGTAACTATGATCATAGTTACAACAGAAAAAAAGATTAAAAAAGATTTTTCCCTATGAGCCCTAGTTGCCTTTTTTTTTTTTTTTTTTTTTTTTTTTTTTTTTTAAGATAGAGCACAATAAAAGAATAATAGAATGAACTAGTAATAGTGTGCCTTGCTGATTAGGTTATTGCTTATTCCTAAGTAAGTTTAAGCATCCAAAGAGTAAAACATAGAGAAAGAACCTTTTTGCACTTTCAGTCTTTTTGCAAGACTGAACCAAACTTACAAGAGTGACTGATTTACTGAACTGGAAAGGCCATTCTCTTCAAAGAGAAAACATTTTCAGAATTCAATCCATGCAGACTCTCTCTTATAGGCCCAAAGGATTATAGCTATTACATAATACTGGGTGAAAGCTGTTACCATGGAATTTGATGAGCCATCATCTGCTTCCATTGCAGCTTGCAGAGGTGTCTTAGCATTAGCCAATCCCACTGCAATCCAAGATTTCAACTTTTATACTTGGGAGAAAACAGATGCAGAACAATTCATATCAGAAAGATTTCTTGCCCTGAGAGCTGAAACTTTCGGGCCATTTCTCTTTTGGAACATTTTTTTTAAATGCTCTTTTTTTTTTTTAAAATATATTCTAACAACAAAATTGCTTGGAATCAGGTGGCAATAAAAGCATTCAGAAAATTAAAGAAATTTCACAATCACTTTCCAACTGTTTCTGCAGCTGGTATAAATGAAACTAAAATCTGCCAGGGTACTAAGGCTGTTCAAACATGCCTTTATGGTGTTGGAAATCTCTCAGGCAAAATAATGTACAGACTTTCAAACAACCTACAGCACGTTTGAAAAAATTCTTTATATTCTAATCCTCATTGTTTCTAAGGTCTTAAATTCTTAGAAATTATTTTGTGCTATAAAGAAAGATATGTTATCACTTTGTTATATGATAAGGACTACATGTATATAAAAATAAAATATTTATTTTTCTGAGCCAACGAAGCTGGAGACAACTTTGTAGGAAGTCTTGTAATTTGATAAAGTTCCTGCATATGGAGCAAATGACAGCTTAATAAAGCAAATGCTTCACCAAACAGATCTAGTTCAACCTGGCCTCATAATGTTAAGAAAGCCACAAAGGTTGACTAAGACATGAATAAAGTTCAAAGAAATACATGAAAATAGTTGGAAAAGACAATTCTAAGCAGAATCACTTGTCATCTCTTGTTTTTCTAACTACATATGCCAAACTTTACTGATTAAATCATAAAAGAAATACTAATCATCATTATCAGAATAAGAGAAGCATAGAATGTTTTCTCCTTACAAATGCTTGCAGCAATCATATCGAGTCTCTCAACTGCTGCAGAGACATTCAAGAATCACCTGGACACAATCTTGTGCAAAGGAGGGAGTCTCCAGCACTCCTTTGGGCAGTCCATTCCAGTGCTTGATCAATTGCACAGTAAAGAAGCTCTTCCTCATGTTCAGGTGGAACTTCCTGTGCATCAGTTTCTGCCCATAGACTCTTGTCCTATTGCTTGGCATCACCAAGACCCTGGCTGTTGATGATAGGATCCAATGCAAAGCAAAGTCTAAATGTAAGAAATAATCCAAATATAAAAAAAATCTAAATATAAAATATCAGAATGCTGGTATCAAGATGTCAGCAATGAAAAACACACTGATGGAGTACAATAGTTTTTAGTTCAACAGGTGTTGTTTTTCTCTTCCTACTCTCTCTCCCATATGAGCTTCCTTTTATTTAATTTCTTTACAGATAAACCACTGCCTTCTAATTGATCCTTAGGGCTTCTTGCTAATTTTGTAACACACAAAACATGTCTCAAGCATTCCATGCATGTGACTGTTTTCAATCACAATAAGTGACATACTCATACAGTGGTTTTCCACACAGATTCACAGCATCCTCAGCAAATACACAAATTAGCTGGGCCTAACAGTCTCTTGTTCTAATCTTGGTAAGGCTGCCAGATGTTTGGCACCATTCCCACACAAGGTTCCATCCTCTGACATCCTCCCTTCAGATACTCAAGACACTGATGACCTCCCCTTTCAATCGGCCCAGCTCCCTCAGCCTTTCCTTGTAAGAGAGATGATCCATACCCTTATTATCTTCATCATCCTTCACTGGACCAGCTCCAGGAGCTCCCTGTCTCTCGTCCTGAGGAGCCCAGAACTGGACACAGCACTCCAGGTGAGGCTCACCAGGGCTGAGCAGAGGGGCAGGATCCCCTCCCTTGACCTGCAGGCACTGCTCTTCCTAATGCACCCTAGGATCCCATTGTCCTTCTTGCCCACAAGGACACACTGCTGGCTCAGGGACAGTTTGGTGTCCACCAGCACCCCCAGGTCCTTCTCCACAGAGCTGCTTCCCAGCAGGTCAGCCCCAGGCTGTGCTGGTCCATGGGGTTATTCCTGCCCAGTGCAGGACTCTGCACTTGCCTTTGTTGAATCTCAGACAGTTCTCTGCCCATTTCTCCAGCCTGTCGAGGTCCTTCTGCAGAGCTGCACAGACCTCTGGGGTATCAGCCACTCCTCCCAGCTTTGTGCCATCAGTGAACTTGCTGAGGAGGCATCTGCCTTTCATCCAAGTGATTGATTAGTAAGTTAATGAAAACTGAGCCCAATATTGAACCTTGGAAGACTCCACTAGTGACAGGCTTCCAGATTCTGTGCCACTGAGAAACCTCCTTGCTAAAGTATGAGTAATTTCTAGAGGTAATTTCCAGAACTCATGGAAAGCCCTCTGGACTAGGAGTACTTTGTTATTTTAAAAATTTAAGAAGACACATATGGTTAACCTTTACCAGAATCCAGAGTTATTTATATAGTTCAAAGAAGAGTTGCATAAGAAATAATGAGTCTCTTCAACTGTGTATCACCTGCTTTATATACCATTATTCTAACATATGGTCTGTTACATGAAAATACTTATATAAGTGATTTTTGGTTATTTAATTGCAAAACTTACCTTTCTGGGCAAGGTCAAATCACATTACAGTCAACTGCTCAATGCAACTTAGAAGAAAGGCTTCATTGCAATAACTCAAAATAGCATACTGCCCCTTTCAAAGAGTTGTATCATCTCCCAAACATCCTGCTTTGGGGATTATGATGCATGCAGTACACATTATCTCTGGACTACTGCTTACCCTTGTAGAGACAATTGCCACTTTAGTGCTGGAGAGTGATGAAGAGCCTACAGAGGCAGCACAGTCATACAGACAGTATTTTCAGTAAGAGAGAGTAGGTGGCATTAGTGGATGAGGGAGATAGGCAATAATTTCATCTGTGAGCAGCAACTGGGCAACACCCTCTGGAAATCAAGGACCACACACTGTTCTGTTTATACATTTCTTACATTGTAGTGCTCCTGACTTGGGGGCCATCATACATCAAGGAATTGATGTACGTAACAGTTCCCTTGAAGTTCCCACTAAAGGCTGCTCTCTGCTCTATGTTCAGCATAGTTTTCATGTGTCATGCTGCACAAAGCCCTTTGGACAAAGGACACACTCATCCACCTCATTGTAATGGAGGAGTCTGTAGGCAGCTCCAATTCAGTACTGGTGATTACACCACCAGCATGGCTTTCCTCTGTCTAAAAGAGTAGCAAAAATTTATCACGTGTGGAGAAATCCATCCACAGATTGATCTGATGCTGCATGAACAAACAGTTCCCAGCATCTGAAGGGAGTAAGATTTATTTGCTACCTATATTCCTCCTCTTCCTTTGCTTTATGAAAGCAGATATGTCATTCAGCTATTTATTGTCAGGCCTTTTTTACTGAGACCCAGAAAGAACCTGGCACTTCCCTCTCTCTTGCTTCCTGCTCCAATACAGAGAAAACACACACACACAGAATTCTCTTTTCATTTCAAGACCCATCACTGCTGACTACAGAAGGAGAGGCCTTTGCTTTTTATTTGCGATTACTATTCAAGTATTTTCTGTCCTTGTAAGAGTTCTCTCTCAAGGCCCACTAATACTATCATATTTGAAAACAGCAAAAAGAAATAAAAGATTTTTTTTTTCTTCTGCTAAGAGTTATAAATTTGTGGTTAAACATCAGGTCTATCAGGAATCCAATAATTCTATAGCAGTAATCTTCCAAGAGCCTTTACATTTGTACCAATGAATCTATGCACAGTATGTTGGTTTTGCAGCTCTAGGCATCCAGACTAATCAACTTGAAAAAATTAAGTCAATTTTAAAGCCACCATAGCTATTCCTTCCTAAATGCCACAAGTCACTTAGTAGTCCCTTAAGTCTTTAGCTCCTGTTTCTAACTCCAAAAGCAGGTATTTAGCAGGAAACTCTAAGCATTTTTTGTCTGTCACTCAAATTTCAAAATATCACCAAGAAAATATGAGACCATTGGCTACACTAAATATATTTTATTTGAATGAACAGCATACAGCTTTCCACACTAAAAACCAACAGCAATAAGACTTTTTATTTCAGACAGCAACTTATCTACTAAAGTTTTTGATTTTGGGAAATTTGAATTTCCTGTATTTTTGACCCTTAGGAAAAAAAAAACAACCTAATAAAACCAATAATAAAACTGAGGCACAGGAAAATAGACAACCACTTCAATTAAATGTACTCAGTTGAAGGTCTTAACTAAGAAGTTAACATATTACCATCCTAATTTACAGTACTGACAAGAGAATACTATTTTGCTCAGGAAATAATTGCAGGCTAATAGAATAAACAGACTTCACATCTTTAGGCTCCTTTTATTATAATGATGTTTTTGTAGGGAGATATTAAATTTCTCTCTGACCTATTTGTACAAAAAAATTCATCAGTAGTCTCTGTTCTTTGGATAGATTTCAGTGTCTGACTGAGGCCTGATAAGAAAATGCTTAATTTTTTTGCAAATTCTATACTTTGGATGTTACCTTCAGCTCCCTGCAGATAATCTACAATGGCAAAGAGCAAATAATCAGGTTTCCATGGGGAGTTTTGCATGAGAGAAATACCAGTGTTCTAGAAAACCATTTGAAATTAACTGTTTATATCCAAGTTTCAATTTTAAATCATATTTTTTTAAAAATGTGCATTACTAGGATAGTATCTACCCTGTATGCAAAAGAAACTTGCTCTTTGTCAGTGGGCTTGATGCATTGCATCTTATTCCTAATTTTGAAACCTACATGTTGAAGTGATTTAAGTGTGACATTAAACAGGCAGTCAGAGAGAAACTTGTGCCCCATGTATTAATTTGAAGAACTAGGTTGTGACTATTGATGATGTATCCAAAAATAGGCAATGAAGTTGGTGAAGGGTCTGGAGCACAAGTTTTTCATGAGGTGCTGAGGGAGCTGGGGGTGCTTAGCCTGGAGAAAAGGAGGCTCAGGGAGACTTCACCATTCTCTATAATCACCAGAAAGGAGGCTGTAGAGATGTGGTATTTGGTCTCATTTCATGAGTAACAAAAAACAAATAATAAATAAATTACATATTTATGTTGTATAAGGAAAAAAAAAAAATTACATAAGAGGAACGACAGCCATTTCAAGTTCTGCCAGAGAGGTTAGATTGCATCTTATGAAAAAATGTCTTCACCAGAAGGGTTACCAAGCATTGGAACAGGCTGCTCATGGAAGTGGTGGAGTCACTGTCCCTGGAGGTATTTAAAAGATGGGGCATGTAGATGGGGCACTTGGGAATATGATCTAATGGTGGACTTGGCAGTGTTAAGTTTTACAGTTGGACTTGAGATCTTAAAGGTCTTTTACAACCTAAACGATTCTATGACAGAACAAATTCTTACTTAAAACCACAAGAAAGGATAAAATTTGAAAATAGCTGATCACGTGTTCATTTCATGTTTCATACGTATTCAAAATACATAATTATGATAACAGTAAGAATATTGCCTTTGGTTTTCTTCCCCTATTATTTAGCCATCCTCAGAAGGCAATATAAGTGCTTAAACATATCCAATAATCTTTTCATTGGTAGAGATATAGCACAGGGAATTTAAAAAGCATTTCAACAAAAGCTACTCTGAAATTAGCTATTTATTCTACCAGTTAGGGAAAGTCTTTTTTTTTTCCAATTTGTACATTATGGAATTGTCATGGTGTTAGATGAACTGCAACATAAATCAGCTGTTTTTCCTCTTGCAGAACTAGGACTCTGTTAAACTACTATTTCTCCAAATATAGGATTGATTTTTAAAGAGTTTAAGACACTAAGATTGTGCAACAAAATACTGAAATTCAAAATATTCTGAACGTGACACACAAATTAAAATCTATATGTTGATTCATATAAAACATTAAATACAAAAACACATTGTAAAAATATCTGATACCCAAATACATGAGGCGTAGCTCAGTTGTTTTAACAGAAGCAAAATGGCAAATATAGGGAACTGTGTCATTATGAAGAAAGCTTCATGTTTGTATATCAGCTATTGATTAAATGGTCAAAATGTTTGTACTAAGCACTTTTAATAATCAGGTCTGCAGAAAAAATTTAATCCCCAGAAAATTCAGAATTTTCCATTATCTGTGAGATTCGATTTCTTAGTACTTTTGCTGGGTGTCTCAGAAGTCAACTCTGTAGCAGGTATCATGTTTGGAAAAGCTTTAATTATACTAAGAGCATACTACTTCACAAATATATATATATATATTTTTATTTTTTTTTAAATTTCCAAAACATAACATTCCCTTTGGATTTCTCACCAACAGAAGCATTCACTTTGGAACATTGTTTAGAGACATTTGGAGCTTTTGTATGCAAAGCAGTTCTTTATAGCTCTCTGATTTTAAACTTGGTCATCTTTCCTTCAAAACAGCCTGACAATAATTGTCTGCTGTCATCTAGAGCCTCTAGATACTCCATAAAACTCAAGTGTTAGCTTCAGTGTCCCAAATGACAATCAGCTTCATTTTTACACATTGCCAATTTTATATAGCATTATTCCCTATATATACTTATTAAATACAGAACACATTCCAAATACATAAAAAAGGGTTATTTTCTGTTTTGTTAAAGGACAACAATTTTATAACATCTTGATGTTAAGATCTTATCTTCATAAGGCATCCTCAGATAAATAGTTTCATTTTCCAGAGCGATACATCTTATATATTCTCACTCAAATTATGTTCAACTACCAAGAACACAGAAGAACCCTTTAAAATGACAGAACTGAGCAGTACAAATTTCCATAGGAGATCAGCCTATTTGTTAAAACAGAAGTTTATGTCATCATGCTACTGAAGCTACTCAGAGAAAATGTTACCGTATTTGTAATTCTAAAATTATTTTAAGGTATTTTGATAGAGCATAACAGTAACAAAGCAGGTGATAAATAATTAGGGAAAATAGAAATGTCATTCTACACAGAAATGAGGAAAGGGAGTATATATGTGTTACCTTTCCAGTCTTAGGATCCCACCTAATCTTGTCAGAATGATGAGGCAGCTGAAATTGAATGCAATTGTTTCTGCCAGAACAATTGTAGAAATTCTTTGTATCTTTTTTATAATAATGTATTTTAAAAACTGAAACTCTTCAACCATTTCACCTTTACTGAACTTTGAGGACTCAATGGAATTCTCTCCCTTATATGTTTCTTTTAGAACAATGAGTCACAGAATTTCTGAAATCCTACTATAATTGAAAAGCACAGAATTAGTATGATAGTAAGTAACACCAAAATTCTACCTATTTTATCATGGAGGAATCCAGAAAATGAATATATCAAAACCACAGGGGAAATGAAAACATCAAACTTTAATCTTACATTAGTCTTTAATTTCAAATGAATTGGTTTTTTTGCCTATACAGGTGCATGCTAAGAAACACTTTTGTAGCGAGCTCAAAGATTTGCTCCAGAAGAGCAAATATTGTGACTTCGGACATAACAAATTACATTATTTGTCATGCAATATCAAAGCATTGTTTGGTAAAGCACAAATCTTGCACCCAAATATCTAATACTATTGTTGTCCAGCCAAATACTTATTTCAGTGTTTTCAACACACACCTCAGCAAAACGAATGGGCTTTTGTTAAAACCATAGCTGAGATAATTTGTCCATATCAATCCTGCTTCCTTAGGAATGTGATGCCTCCACCCAAGATGCACCCTGCTCTTGTGTCTGTCCTCTTCTTACCTGGTGGCATCACTTATTAGTTCTTTTAGGTAAAAACCATGAAAAGGAACAGTTCCACAAACTAATGACCTCACAAACTAAAATACAGTGATTACAGCAGATAAAATACAGTGGTTATCAATGTTAATGGACACAATAAGGCTTTTTATCTTGAAAAAAACCCCAAGAAAAACAGAGGAAGCTCTTGGGAAAGATTTTTTTATCATGATAAGCAAGCAAACTTCAGGGGAAGAATTTCTTTTAGCCTGATAATATATCTGCTGGACTTCCTTAAAACTGCCTTGCAATACAGTATTTTTAATATGGAGCAGACCAATGTCTGGGGGAGCTGGGGTTGTTTAGCCTGGAGGAGTCTCGGGTGGAATCATACTGCTCTCTACAGCTGCCTGAAATGGGATTGTAGGAAGGGGGACAAGTCTCTTCTCTCAGGTAACAATTACAGGACAAAGGCATCAAGTTGCACCAGGGAAGGTTTAGCTAGATTATCCAGTATTGGAGCAAACTGCCCAGAGAAGCAGTAGAATCACCATCTGTGGAGGTATTTAAATGCATGGGGCACTTGGGGACATGATTTAGCAGAGGACTTGGCAGTGCTGGGGTTGATGTTTGGACTGGATGATCTTTGAGGGCTTTTCCAACCAAATGATTCTATGATCCACTGTAGTGCGGGGAGAAAATATTAGAATATACACTATTGGAGGATAACATTCCAAAATCCTTTACTGATGAGATACATGATCAAACCATTTGCAGACCACTGGTCTAAACCACAGTTTGTTTTTTTCTTTGAATAGTCTGCCAGAAGGGCTAGGCACTCTCTAGGTGCTTAGACAAGAAACTCAGACAAGAGTTTCACTAGTAACAATGGCAATGTATTATGAATTTCACATCTGTAACCTGACATGCTGTGTTATGGGAATACATGTGCTGGCTGGAGGCTGGGGACAAATCTACCACAGCTTGTTAGCACACAACAGCACTTTTAGTACCTCTCTGCTTAACAGACTTTGGCTCATGTTGCAGAATAGCCTTTGATCATATGAACTGGAATCCTTTCAGATAAAACTTATTTGGAAGATGGACTTCAGCAGCTTGTGTAATCCACTCCAGCTGTTAACAGGCACACAGAGTAATACTAGAAGTAGTTTGAAATAAAACATATCAAAGAACATATGATGAATGCTGAATCTCCAGCACCACATGCTTTACTTTATAGATAGATGCATTTTATTGGTTTGTGTGACTTGGTAACATAAACGTGACTCAAGATAGATGTTCAACTGTTAGCACCAAGGACAGGGTGGCTAGGGCTAAGGCAGGCATTTTTAAATTTGTCTCTACACACTTGGCTCTGATTTTATTTTGCTGGAAGACAGCCATGCCTCTAGGACATCAGTTCAGCAAACATTCCAGCTCTGTGCAGTATCAGAGATGAGAAGAACCACTCACCCAACATACTCAATAAAACATTGAATCCATTTATAATTTTTCATTTTATCTCAGTGGTCAGATACAGCTCATCAGCACAAAATCTCATCTAGACGAATCTTGTGCAACTGATGAAAGAAAGTATTTGAGCAAATAAAATGCCTCTAGCCACAGTTCAACATGTCAATACTTTTATACCATTCCCTTATGATGATTCCTTGAAGGAAGGTTTTGGCTGGTTTTCTGTGGTTTTCTGTTAAAAGCATTTCACGTTTCATGTTCTGCTGACAGTGAACCTTATATTTGACAGGGTCACTAATAGGAATAGGGCACCACTAAAAACCTAATTAACTATCAGAGAAGTTGAATGAGATGCAATCACACAGTGAAGTACTAAGCATCACTCTATTCATACAGTTTACAAGCTTGCATATCACAGGGAGGCTTCTGTAGTTTTTGGTGTCTTCCTACTGTGGTTTCCAATCAAGTATTAAAACACAACCTTAAAAATCACCTAAAAACATGCTATGAAAGCAAAATAAGCTACACTATCCTAGCAGAATTATCTACAGTCTACCAGTTGCAAATCTTTTTCAGAAAGACATGGTGTATTAAACTGGTTTCTGGTAGAGAGATGACTGCTGTGCATGTTCTTTCTTTTTTTCATTACAATCAGTGCATTATCAACCAAAAGAAAACAGATAATCAAAACTTTGGCACTTGCTTTCAGGCACTCTTAAAATTTGCATAAATTATGAATGAGAGTTAATTTTAAAAGTGCAGTATAAATAAGGAAGAATGTTTATCCCAGTCTCTTTATCTGTTCCTCACACAAAAGTGCTTCTATAAATTAGATTATTTTTATAATCTGACTCTAAATCTTTTTTAGTGCTACTGTGCCACTTCTGTGATCAGGGGAACAGCCCTTCACATGCCATTGTACGTGGTGTGGCACCAGAGGCTCACACACAAGAGAAAAGGTTCTGTGTTCTGGACTTGGTTCCTTTCTCCTTATTCCACCCCCATGGCTCCCATGTCCACCCCTTCAGTTGCTCTTGAACACTGGATTAACAGCAACCACCCCAGCACACTGCCCACTATGATCCTCCTTCTTGGATCATAGTAGTCTAATTAGAGACTTCTATTTTATATGCAAATTGGAATTGGGGATTTTTTCACATCTCTTACACACATCATTTAACATTAACCTCTGCTGATTTCATCAGATGGTTTATCACCCAACTATTCAGTATTTTAATATCCTTATTTGCAGTAATATTTTATTTCTCCACAAATAATAATTTTCATAATTCACTAAGATAGAACCTGTTAATAGCTATACAAACAAGGGTTATTTAAAAAAAACAAACAAAATGAACAAACAAACAAACCCACAACACAAAAACCATCCAAAAACCCCAAACAACATTCCTGATCACTTTTTCCCTTTATACAAAGAACCAGCATATAGAACCTGAAGGTTTGGGTTTGCTTTTTTTTTTTTAAAAAAGCAAACAAAAAAATCCCTGATGGCCTTTTTTCTTATATATACAGGTCCAGCATTCACCTACCATGACAATCATAAAAAGATAATTCAGAAATAAATTTACCAGAAAAAATGAACATAATATTGATCTCCCTCAAACTCAGTCAAGCCCTTAATTACTTATGACATTATCAGTTTTGACAGGATAACATTAAATTTCATTCTCAGATCTCAAATAAGAATCATCAGAATACATTCTTACAGGGTAAATAAAACCAACTAAAACTTAATGTAACAGGTCACGTGGAAAATAATTGGAGCTTTTATATAAACTTGATTTACTTATACACTTGCCAAAAGCTATTTCCTGCTTAATGAAGCTGAGCATGTTTTCTCCTCTCATTCATGCTAAGTGACATCCCATTTAAGAAATTACTTTTCCAGTGAGAACAGAAGGCACTGAAAACATTGCCCAGTATAAGGGGTCAGATGAAAAGCACAAGAGACTGTGTTAGAGCTGGTCAGAAGACGCCCTAGGAATCAACTAGGTTTCAGATGATGGTTGATACAAAGACATGTATTTAGCAAAAACGGAAAATGAAAGAAAGCCAGGAGGAATTTGGACAAAATTGGTTACTACATCCACAGAGAGAGGCAGAGATATTTTTTATGCTGGAAAACAACAAGAGATTTCAAATCCTATTTCTAACATATTTAATTAAGAAACACTGAATAGAAGGTCTGTGGCAATGAAAGATTTGATACACATTAATATCCCCTCTTAAGGGCAACAGCTTAAATGCTGAGCGACAAGAAATGCTTAAAGGATGAATAATATACTGGTTTGTCTTGTAAATTAACTTTCAGCTATTTTTGTTCTCTCTTGTTGCAGGAGATCTACAGAAATATTTTGTTTGCTTTAGAAAGTAAATAATAAAACTACTGAAATGATTTTGTCTTTTTAGCATTGTATTTCAACTTACAGGGATGCACAGTCTTCCTGCCCTTCCCTTCCCCATGTAGCAATTTTCCATGATCTGCAAATCACAGGCTAAACTTTTGCATATTTGTAAGACTAAATTGCACAATACAACATAAAACGCATTTGCTTAAAACCTACTCACATCAGGGAACAGGAATTTATAACAATGCTTCAGCATTTTCTAGATTCAAGACAGCCTGGAAGAGCAAGGTAACTTGGTGAGGTGGTCTCATCTGTCATTTCTAGACATGAAGTCTCTGAAGCCACAAAGCCTATGAAACATAAGATGGAAGACAGCAGGAAAACAAAAAGTGACAATTCCTATTTTCATGGGGAAAGTTAGTGAGTATACTCTTTCATCCAGTCGATGCCCTTGCCAGGAAAGAAGAGGAATGCTTTTGATACATTCAGCAGTCCTAAAACAGAATTTGATAGACACTTCAGCCATCTCTCATTTTACATTCTTTTTGTAAAGGTGTTTTTTTGATTGAGAGTCTGTGATTGCAGTGAGCATCCATCACCAATGAAGATGAGAGAAACAGATGAAAAGCCCCTTCAGTGAGTATTCCCTAGGGAGTGTCTACACAGAAACTCAAGATAGCAAAAGTTATAGCATGGAGAACAGTCTTGTCCTCCAAGCAAAAACAGTCTCAAACCTATCAGAGCAGAAACAATCCAAAAGTCAAAACTGATATTCACAACTACTAATGGCTTCATAGGTGGGAAAAAAAAAATCCCACAATAGAAAAGGCATTCTTAGGAAATGCTCATATTTCACTGGTGTGAGACTGTGCCTAGACTATTCAGGCTTGCACAGCCATGCTTGGCACCAAAAGCCTGGAGTCAGAACCCAATGTAATACAGAGTGCACTTTCCAGAAAAAGGGGCAAAATCAGTTTTAGAAGAAACAAAAGTTAGACCAGCAAATGACTCATGAGAAGAAAAAAAAAAATTACAAAATACAACAGATAATGAAATCCCAATCAACTAGGAACAATATAATATCATACAATATAATATAAATAAGCAACTGTTGACA